>JASDQU010372632.1:0-10972 GCA_032191745.1 Picea mariana
TATATGTAAATTTGACATAAATTTTAAATTTAATATGAGATTAAATTCTTTGAAAAGGAAAAGCTAAGTACAATGAAGAGTGAAGAGTATGAAGATGGAATTCTAAAAATTGAAAATTAGTTTTTTTATTTCTTGTATTCAAAAGATTTTGAATTAAGAAACTAATATGGTTTACCCAAAGCTTAGACTTAATCAAATCACATAATCATTATAATTATTTATATTTTAACTAAGTTATATGGAATTATTTTTGAAATGAAGATTAGTTTATTATTGAAGTTTTTGATACTATGTATGAACAATGTGCATTTATATAAAAAATAAATAAAAATCAATTTTCATATATAGGTTAAACAACATTGATTTTTGTCCAAAAAAAAATCAATTTTCATATATAGCTTAAACAACATTGATTTTTGTCCCCTTCACATTATGACATTTATATTGACAAGTTAGAGGCATGTTTGAAAGAAGAGAGTTAACTTGCATTATAATCTCAACTAGACTTATAGTATGGGGAAAATAATTAATCGGGTTGGTGTTAGCTTTTTAGCTCGGGAGGTACTCCTCATGTTTTGTCTTGTATGCAGATGTTACCTTATGTTGACACTACTAGGCACTTAACTTTGTAATGAGTTTTTATAAAGTTATAATGTGATTTTTTTTATTAAAGTGACTTTTTAATAAAGTGTACGTTCTAATTCAAAGTGGCTTTATTCATAAAGTGCACTTATGTAATAAAGTGAAATATTCTTTAATATTTTAAATGATTCATTTTGGAGGGAATGAATCATGACCCTTGATCTTGCAAAGGCAAGATTAGATCATGGCCTTTGGATTTAGGGTTGAGGGAAGTTGAAAAGACACTTTGGAGGGAAAATGTCATTTTCAGATTTATAAAAGAATGCATTGGGTAGTGTGCAAGACACATTGAGAGAATGAGTTTGAGAGATTTCTGAGTAAGCTTGAGAGAGGAAAGAGGGCAGCAAGGAGGGCATGTTTGCCAAGAGAGCTAGGGCACAAATCCCAAGGAGGGATTTATGTTTTGGTGGGTTTCTTTGTTTTTGTTGGTACAAGCCATACTATATGGATCTGTACAAGCCGTACATCAACAAACTTGGGCACGAAAATCAAGACAGCTTGTTGCACATTTTTCGAGGTAGATTTTTGAAGGTCGACTGTACAAAAAGAGGGTACAACGACCTGTTCTGGGCACATTTTACAAGGTGATGTTTTCAACAAATCCATACTGTTGTACGGACTAAGGAAGATTTTAGTGGGATAAATTTTGTGTTGTAAGTGGTTTTTCTCTTGGTTGGAAAAGTGTTATTATTGTTGTTATGTACTTTCCTGAAGCTGAATAATAGAATCTCTCTCAGTCATTGATATTCCCCACATTGGATTTTTCCTTGGCATTTGCCCAAATTTCTGAGTTATTCATGGGTGATTGAATGTTGTTCATTGTGTTTATTTCTACTGCATAATTACTTAGCAATGTGTATTTCTACTTATGAAAATTTCTAAATGTGGGTTTTAGACAATTCAGAGTCCATGCAAGACAATTATCTCCAGGTTGCTAAGTGTATGACAGAATATTAGCTTGCTGGTTTTTGTTATTAAAATTTACAGTTGGAAAACCTAAATTCCACTATAAAGAAGTAGATTGTGTCTTTCCCCCAAAAAAGTTCCACTTTGATACCTTTGTTATTGTATTTATCCTATATGGATGTGAAGTTTGGAGTTGGAACATTTCTAGAGAAACTTGGAGCAAAATTGAACAAATTCAAAAACACTTTATAGTTTATACTCTCAAAATTAAGAGCAATACCTACTATGGCATTTTCATCTTTGGGTCTAATTTATCTAGAGAATAAGTTAGATATTACTTACCTAATAAACAAGCATAAGTTAACTAATACAAAGGATAAAAAGATTCCCATCATTGCTTGTGATTCTAGTAAACATCATATAAGATAGATTAAGAGAGGATGTCATATACAGTTAGATAGATTAAGAGAGGATGTCATATACTCTTAGATAGATTAAGAGAGAATGGCATATAAAGTTTAAGGGGATAAGGGGAGGACAGTCTTCAAGTTTATGATGGTACCAAAAGCACTACCACTACTAGATAAAAAGACAACTTATGATGTCACATGGAAATAAAGAATAAAAGAAGCTTAATGTATTTATGAAGAAATTTTTAACTTTAAATTAGAAGATAAAAAATAGTTTTCTTTAATTACTAGTTTAAAGAAGAAAACTAATGTTGTGAAAATAAGAATGAACTCTCACGAGATAAATAAATAAGAATGAACTTTCACATAAATAATAAAACAAGACTTTAAAAACCTTTGGAAAAAAAAATTATATAATCTTTATGATTACAATAAAGTAGAAAATAAAACACACCTTTAATCAATTAAAAAATTAAAATTAAAATAACAGTATCACATTAACAGTCAATTTTACAATAATTGTACCATAATGAATCCACATTTTTTTCTCATGTAATGTGTACTGTGTACTTAATATTGGGTATGCTATGCACCCAATATACTTCACTCCACCTCATATACTATAAACATCTGTAACTCCACCTCCTTCATATATTATATATGATAAACATCTTTAAGTCCACCTCCTTCATATATTATGGACAGAACTTGAGTAGCTGACAGACCTACCTGAGCTCCAAAACTTTAGTAGATAGATTATGAAGAGTATCTTGTACCAGCGAGTGTCCCCTTTCAGTCGAAGGATGGCAGATGCCACTTTATTGAACTTGGATGGAAAGTCAACTTCTTGAAGGATGTGATGAGGAAGGGGATCGCCCAACGTGAGGATGGGTTGGCAGATAACCACTGCAAATCCACTTCGCTTCTTTCAAATATGAATCCATATAAGCCTCCCACTGCACAGCACAGGCACAGATAAAACAAATTAGCTAATCAGAAATACTTGGCCAAGATCATTATACACACAATTTTTGGTTAAGTTCGGAGCAAACAGACTCGTTTTTTCAAGTAAAAAAATGAGTCTGAATTCGGTTAGATTTTCAAAGATAATTTGAGTTTCTTATGAATCAAAATTTTATGTATTTCACAATTTTATTGAGGTTTTATCTAATTTTAAACCAATTATATATTCTTAAAATTATTCAAAATTTTATATAGTCAAAATTTTAAAATAATACTATAAAAACTTACTGAAAAAATAACTTGAAAAAAAAAATTAAAAATTACTCCCAAGTTAATCCACTCCATACATACATTCTAAAATTAAAATTGTAGACTCCATCCCTTTCATAAAAATTATGTATAACGAAAAATACTAGACTGTAAAATAAGTCTCTACAGTTAAACCCAATTTTCACCTCTTATTGCTGCTGTTAAGAGTTCGACCTCGTCTATTGTTCCGTAGGTGTCGTAGATATCGTCGAGAACCGTGGCAAGATGGTAAATCCGAGTCGAAATGCAGAATGTTTAGGATCAAATGCAATGGAAGAAGCCATAGCGTAATATTCCACGTGACGATGCCGTGTGAATGTCAGCTCAGGGAAACCATAATCTTTCCACCATCTACACATACAAACTTCATGGATTTACTTTATTGAATTTTTTACCAAATTATTTGCAGACGATATCCAATGACAGCTCATCACTTTGAGAGACATTGTAACTCTTTCTGTTGTAAAGACCGAAAGATATTGAACTCCAATTTTGCAAGTTCTACCAGTTTCTTCGTGTTCATATATGGCGTCCTGAAACCAAAAGAAAATCAGCAGGCATCCATAGGAAATTCTACATGGAAACTAAACTACTAAAAAAGACGGACAACGTCACATTGCCCGGGTGTGTCTGTTCGTATATAGTAAAAATTAACACAAATTCAGATCTATATATCTTCACCCCAGACTTTATATTAACGTTTTCACTTGTCATTGAACTTTTAAGTTTTTTCTTTGTCATGCTCTGTTTACTGTTGGATGGTTTGATGTCGTAGCATAAGCAAATGGTTTATTGAGTGAGGCAGGGGAGTAATAAAATCAACAGGAAATACTATTTACAAATGGATTCTCATTTGTTGATCAAGTACAAATACAAGGGCTGAACTTCTAGGTTTTTGGGCGACTTCTCAGCTGGACTTTGAACATCTACAAATTTTTGGAGATTTAAAAATAGTGAGTGAACTGCAAGAGAAATTTACAGGTCAACTCTTTAGTGAGCTAGAAGGACAGAATTAAGGAATTAACAACATCTTTCAATAAGCTCAGGTTTGCTCACATATTCAAGGAACAGAATTGAAAAGCAGATGCTTTATCCAAAAAAACTCCCCAAACTTCAGAAGGGAAGATCATATACAACAAATGGATTGAAGGAGAGGAGCATCCTCTCATTCTGCATTTCTTTTAGCTATTGCAAAATCCTTTTGGAGTTTGTATAGATTTTTGTCTTAGCATATGGAGTGGAGATTGACTCTTAAAAAGTCCTATCGGTCTTTGCCAAAGTAATAAAAGTATCCAGTATAGGTTTTGATTCCTTTATTTTTTAAGAGGAGGTAGCTCTTTTTGTACTATTATAT
This sequence comes from Picea mariana, assembly GCA_032191745.1. Lineage (NCBI taxonomy): Eukaryota > Viridiplantae > Streptophyta > Pinopsida > Pinales > Pinaceae > Picea > Picea mariana. Next base: position 4,585 of record JASDQU010372632.1, read on the forward strand.
GCTGTATTGTCCCAATACGTAGCTCTTTTTGTACTATTATATGCTGTCTTGTCCCAATACGTCGAAGTAGATCCTTGTTTCCAATCTTGGCAAACTTGTGTCCCAACCATATTCCAGAGCGTGCTCAATCTATCAACGACAAAATTGAAGTTATAAAACACAGATTGCAAAAAATAATTTCACATGATGGGAATTAGAGGATATGATATTAGTATTATTGTCTCACCTGTCGAGAAAGACTGGACACCCGAACCGTTTGTAGGGCTTCTTTTAAATACATTGCAGAGAATATTTCAGCCTCTTCCATAACTTTCTCCCCGGGAAAGGCAATGAGAGACGCCCGAAATAAATTGAAAACGCTTTGTATCTCTCCCTCTGTTTGAATGGCTGAACATGCAAATTGCCCCTTTTGGTCTTTGAAATATTCCAACACATCTGGAGTTAATGTATAAGGTATTATCAATCAACATCTCCACGTAAATGGCAGTAGCCTGCTATAATGAAAGAAGTTCAATTATTAATAAAATGTGGTTATATAACTGAAGACACCGTGTATATGTGTAGTCGAAGAGTTCGAAGTCCCAAGGCGGTGGAATTGAGATCTTCATATATCGCTGCAGCGCGTGATCCCTTAAAGTAGTTTCCAACTGCGCGATCTTTACAGCGTTGTCTGTCACTCTATTTACTGCCCATATAGCCTCACATATAAACCAGTGCTGCTCTGCGTCAGCCCTCCCGGTTCCATGGAATACAGGGAGTCTGCTCATAGGATCAGTGCTTGTTCCAGCCATTGTAAAAGTAAAATTGATTGTTGTTCCTATTCCTCTGCTTACGATAAAGAATTATTTCCGTAGTTTCCATAATCCTTATCCCCCGGTTCCCGAGAAGACACTGATCTGTACCTTTATTTAGTTACACAATACGAAAGCTGTATTGCTTTTGTCGTTTCCTGTTATATATCCATTGGCCTTGTACTCACTTGCGTATTAATCATCCTCACAACACTGTCTCTCCCACATCCAATGCCGTTTTCATTCCAATAACTGCCGGCCAAAATAATTTACTTGTTATAATCCCGTATTCGATATATAAAGCACAAATGAATAATCGAGTGCTGTTTTTATCTCATTTTTGAAGTGTATATCGATGCCCAAACGTTGAACATTGTCGACCATCAAAAGGCGTTGAAGGAGATCATTGAGGGGAGTGATTAATTCTCCATCCTCCACAGATATTGAATTGAACATATCTTTTACTTCCCCAATAAGGCTATCAGCACGTTCACGGTAAGAAGGTGCCTGAGCAGAGAAAATCAATCCATTGATTAATTCTGGACGAAAGGAAGAATATGCATAATAATGCATATTTTCAGATGCATTATTACGCATATTACATAGAAGTTCCACTACTTGTTTTCCTAAAAAAATAGAAGTTACACTTCTCATATGTATATTGTACTAAAATATATATATATTACATAATAATGCACATTTTATTTTTTTCCGATTAACAAATAGTCATAAATTCTACTTTTTTCACTTTTTTTCATCTCACACCTTCTAGGGTGACTAATGGTAATTTAGAAATCATAGGGTTACTATTCATACGAGAGATTAGATTTGGATGGTGTGCCAACTCCTTTTTGGAATTATTAGATTCATGAAATATCTTCAATCTACCAAATGGTGCTTTATCTATAGCTACCCTTGAGGCATTCTTGTCTTTTTCTATATCCACCATAGAGAGCATTCTTTCCTCCCCGTACACTTATGGGCATTCATTAGTATCCTTGTTTGAATATGTAGTCTATTGATTTTCTATCGCCTATTCATTTTCATCATATAATAGTTGTTGCTCAAATAATTGTCATCCTTTGGGATTTGATTTATGCTTCATGTCCTTTTAGGATAAGCTCAAGCTTGAGAACATGTGAATCCTACAAATTTCTTTCTTGTTGACAAATCCAACATCAGAATGATGTATTTTCATAATCCAAACCGTGCATCCATATGGAGCCTTTCCTTTAAAGTATAAGATTATCTAGCAATCCCTTACTAATGTTAATCTACATGTATATGTGTGTGTGTGTGTGTGTGTGTGTGTGTGTGTGTGTAAAATGACTACGCTTAACCCAATCTATATGTATTTTTAAATATCTAGCCAAGCTATTCCCATAGTCTTCAAAAACTATTAAATCCAAAAAGTGTATTGGTAAATTTGGGAGGCATTCCCAAATAGGTATTTTGGTGATTGACATACTAGATGGATTAAATTCAAGGCATTATGGGGTAACAAAAATATTTGCTCTTCCATAGAACTAGGGACCCTCCTCAAATTTGTTTTGATAATCAACAAGATTGAGAAATTGGACAATAAAAATGCCTTTGGAAATAAGATGTACCTCACAATCATTTGTCTAGTTCAAATATAGCCACTTGTACGAATATGATGTAGAAGGATATAAACCATTAAACTAGCAAACTATCATATTAGATTCATAGTATGAAAGGAGGTTAGAAACTATCACCTCTATTACCTCTAGTACTAGAACCTCCTCATGTTTCTCCATGATATATGCATTGGGAAGGTGGTCAACACAATTATAGAGGGTTTGTTATTGACTGGATCCTTAAAAGAGTGACACTTGGATGAGGAGGATATATCCTTACCGCCTCTTCCTCCACAAAGATGAAGGACCAAGGATAACATTATATCCTTACCAATGTCATAATCTAAAAGCAAATGAAGATCATCCAACTCCTTACTAGCATATAGAAGGCGTTGTTGGGCCACCAGAATTCACCCTTTCTCTATAGTTTTAGCTTTATTAATGCAACATGTTCCAATGATTAAATCTATAATGCGATGGTGTTTCCCTCATACAATGTAGAAATTATTTGAAATGTCATCTATATTATTACTATAACCTTGAGTGAAATCATCAACCAACCTACTAATAGTGTTGATAACAAACATTTCATCAAACACTTTTTGTGTAGGAATTTTTTCAAACACTTTGTATATAGGACTTTCATCAAGCATTTTTCTTGCAATAATTTCTTCAAACACTTGTTTTGCAACCTTGTACCAAGAAAACATATGGTACTCACATTTATTGTAAATAGGTTTGACTATGCCAACCGCTTGACATCCTCCCAACCCACAATCATCAAGCCAAGGACCAACAAATCTTGGGAAGGTCCCTGCTAGGACCTAATGTAACCCCCATGACATCTGTCAATTTCTCAATGTTTCCCTACAATATAAAGCAACATGCCTAATGAAAGGACATATGATTTTCCTTGGCTCTCTCCATAAGCAGGTTTCTTTCTCCCCAATGCTTTACCTTCAATGTTATACTAACAAGCATTGTTTCAGTAATCCCTTTGTTACTCTCTTCTCTCACACACTGATTTGAGAAGGTTTTTCTCTTAAAGTGAAAGATCTATTACTAAGAAAAACATTGGTCACCATGTTATCAAATAATATTGTGAAGAAGATGCAAGGACTGATGCACACGGATTCCCTAAAATTCCAACATTAATACCTACTACTAACATAGTTATTGACTTGATGATAATTGTGACCTCAAAACTAGAACTTTGGCTCTCAAAACCCATATTTTTGCATCAAACACACCAAAATTGACCCCTGAATAAAAAAAGATGGTGCTACTAGTTGCACCTCTTTTTTTGGGTTTAAATTACAACAATTTTCAACCATGGCCTTAAAAACCGATATTGTTGTTAATAAAAAGCCTTAAAATCAACCCTAAATTTAGAAGTGGTGCTACCAGTAGCACGCTTTTGAGAGTAAAAATTACTTGTTTGAAACCATGGTCTTAACTACTAGTACCACTGAAATAAAAAACCTTAAAATAAACCTTGAAATTGAAAAGTAATATTACTAATAATACTTTTTATTTTGGCTTAAAATTGCAACGTCTTTTAAACCATGACCTTTTTTTCGCTTACTAGTGTGTCTGTGACCTGTGGGTCTAGCCTGTCGCTGAGAAACCGCAACCTAGAGGTATCTAAGTTGTCAAAATCACTCGGGGATCGCACCCAACCTGGGTCACACCAACCCTTAGCTAGTTGGATTTTTGGTGTCTCCTCTCAGCAGGTTCAAACCTGGGTCGCCATGCAGAACAAGGCCCATCGAAAGAAATCGTGCTAACGGGATTTGACTTTAAACCATGACCTTAACAACGTCTATCATTGCAATAAAACCAGTAGCACCCCTTTCTTTGGAGAGGCCTAAAAATCAACATTTTTGAACCCATAGTCTGAAATACTAGTACCACTTTAGACAAAGCCATAAAATCAACTTTAAAATATACACTCATTTAGGGTGAGTTTATCACTCCAAGGACTGAACAATGCATAACGACATGACAATATCACTCTATAATGTAAAAGTTCAACATCAATTTAAAACAATTTATTTACTTTTAATACAAATTGCATTGAATTAAACACAAATTATTTTATTAAAATAATGTTGCATTGTCATATTCAAATAAGATAAGTTAAGACATTTTTTATCATTATTCATAATCAAATCATATAAGCCAGCACACATAGAAATAATTCATACTTCATGGAATATCGTATTTAAGTTTAAAAGCTCCTTTAGAGTTGCCATACAAACACGATATTAATAAAAATATATATATAATGCTTCATACAATTATTGAAATTGACTCATGGATTATAAAATGTTTAAAATTTTTGGATTTGTTTTTTGAGTTTGGTAAAATTTATGTTATAATATACATAAAAACATACTTCAATATTTATTATTTTTAATTTAGGTTTGTTTACATTATTTTACTAAATTATTTTTCTATATTTTTTGATTAGGTATAACACTAGAATGTTGTTTATAGACATGAAGAAACTTCATACTCATTAAAAATGATATATTACAGTGTAATTTTATTCAAAAAATAATTAATACTATTAAATATCTTCTAGATGAAATGCAAAAATTTGGTTTGAATAAAGGATATTTTAGTGCAAAAAAATGTCAAAAAGGCATCAACCACCATTGAAAGGGTTGTTTAGGAAGAATCATTTTGGACAACTTACAAACATTGAAGACCCCTTGGGTTCAAGTAAAATTTATAATATATATAAACATACTTCAATCTTTATGATTTTTAATTTATGTTTTCTTACATTATTTTACTAAAACATTTTTCTATATTTGGTGATTAGGTAGAACACTATCAAGTTACATAAAAAAAATCTAGAAATTGCATATCCACTGAAAATGATACAATACAATGCAATTTTATTTAATAGAGAATTATTGTTATTAAAGATCTTTTAGACGAAATGCAAGAATTTGGTTTGATGAAAAGAGATTTTAGTGAAATACATGAGGCAAAAATGTCAAAGGAGCCTCAACCACCATTGAAAGGGTTGTTTGGAAATGATCATTTTGAATAACTTGCAAATATAGAAAACTCAATGGAAAATCATAATGATGTTTAAGAAAATGATGATGTACCCATTAAGAATCATGAATTTGTCCTGGTTGATATTATTTATTAGTTTTAAGATGTCATGAAGAACATGGTCAATTTGACAAATTATTGATAAATTATATTGTAATGTTTTGTCTTTGATATTTTACATTGAGAATAAATATCTCTATATTGTTGTTATATTGTTCTTTTTTTATTATTATTTTGATATATTCTTTGCCATAAGATATGGTTTACATTTTTTCTTTCATTTTAATGTGAATTATTACTTTAGTGAAAATAATATTAAACATTGTCAATTTTTTATATAAAATATATAAAAATATGTAAAAAAAAATTGTTTAAAAATGTTTTTAAAATGCTTTATTTGACATGGCATTTTAAAAAAAAATCGAAATGTATATTTTTTTAATTATAACTAGATTTAAAATATGTTTTTTGCTAAATGCTTAAAATTAATGTTATTTACAACTATAAGCTATGAAATGAATTAAAGCTAATAAAGTGTTAAAAAACAATATTTTACATTGTATTTAAAATGTATGGTATGCTTTTGTATGGGGTTCTCTAAGGATCACATGGTAGGAGAGGGTGTCAACTCACATTCAATGACATAATGTAGAGGTGTGTGGTAGCAAGGGGAGAGCACACACCATCAATGTCTTTGCATGCTAGCCTAAAGGATAATGAGTATAGGGTGATCTTGAGCTTGTGGAGAATAGAACAAGATGAGAGTACCCTGGCTATGAATCGATCACGTGGAGGGTGCAAAAGGATTTCAAGGAAAAAGTTAATGGGTTGCTCAGCTACACAAATGCACGATGGAAAAACATCACCTCAATTTAAGTGAGGCAACTGACGACCTTTCAATTACTTTCTAATTAACTTAGTAAGCAA
>JASDQU010372632.1:34214-48551 GCA_032191745.1 Picea mariana
CATAGGAAATATGTCAGCCTAGGGATACAAAAGAAGTAGTTGTCCAGGCTACAGATTTTATGGTGATTGACAAAGACACTCAGATAGAGGAAAAGACAAAACAAAGCAGAGGAACTCCAGCAGAAGACCATATCATTGAAGAGAAGGATGTAGTAGAGGATGCAATCTGTGCTATAAGTGACCCCCAGGGTCACCCTGACTTCTCTAACACCAAGTGATCATAGTTGCATGATAACATGCAACAATTTTGGGTTGGGGGAGATGACGGGTGCCCAAGATGACATACTTTCAACACCCATCTATACCTTTTTGTTTAACATATTCCGTCTATCACTTTCCTTTTTGATACTTCCATTATCCAGTTCACCTCATTTGTCACCAAAGGCATGAATCCTACCCCAAACACCATTATTACATTATTTTTGCATAATTCTTAGGAAGGAACTCATTACTATCAGTCACTAACATTGTTGCACATGAATCTAGTAGCTGCAACACTCAAAGTAGATGCAACACCTCTCTACTGCAGCTCCAAGATGATACAGTTTCAGGTGCAAAGTAAGTTGTTGCAATTTCGGGTGAAAAACCCAACTGTTGCAACTCAAGGTGCATCCACGATTGCTGTAATTCTGGACAAAACGGTTACAACTGCAAGCACAATTTTTCATGTTGCAACTCCAGAAATAACTCACCATCCTAGTGGTCAACATTGTAGCTTGCAATTGGGAACAATCTCCATGAGAGAAAGCGATATAAGAAAAATAGGTGACTATGAAAGTTAGTTACCTATCCAGTCAACATACGTCTATAATTGAAAGAGTCATTGTAACCAGATGAACAACCAGATTCTCACAGTTTTCCATCCGTTGTTTGTATAATTTTAGAATAGTAGTCGTATTGTGTAAAATCCTCGACTCCCTAAGAGTTGGGGGGAAGGAAGTTATTTAGGAAATCACATTTTTCTGTTGTATATTTCAACTTACGGCAATATAAATTATGTTCCATATTTCTACTTGCGTGTTGATGTATTGATTGATCGTGTGATTATAGTTCCTTAATCCAGTACCTTGCCTAAGGGGGTAGGGCCCCCTCCTTAGTTAGGTACTACCTGTAATGATAGTGTTAGAATTATAATTTTACTTCTGTTCAATTATTCTATTGCGTAGCTGCTTTCAATTGTTGTAATTCGAGGTCCATAACTTTATTGACATGCTTTGTATGTTTTCTAGTTTGTTGTTTCTCTAGAACCATAGTGTAGTTATCGTATTTCTAAATTATCTTTTAGTCTGTTGTCATTCCCAATACACAGAATGGTGTTATGATTTGTGAGTGGTTTGGTATTCCAAGTTCAACATTTTGCAACAATCGTTATGCGTTTTTCATTTCTACAATTCGTGTCTCTTCAAGTTTTGGTTATAACATAATTTAGTTGCTACGATTCGCGCTGCTGTAACTAAATCATATTTCTTTTTGTGTTGTATCCCTATTTCTACAACTCGCATTGCTGCAACTTTGCTTGTAGTTGCACTTAGCGTGTTTAGTCTTTACAATTTTGGATTGATGTCATTGGATTAATATTGAAGGAACAAACACTTGATTTTTGTGACAACACAAGACCTTCATTATACTTGAGCAAGTCACCAATAGACCATAAGCATAAGTTTCATTTCTGCAAGTTTTCTTTTAATTCCTACAAGTGTGATCTCAATTTCCGCAAGAGTGATTTCAATTCTTGCAAGGGTGATCTTAATTTCCCGCAAGTGTGATTTCAATTCTCGCAAGTGTGATTTAATTTCTCCAGAGCAACTTGGGCCTTAGCATAGGTTGGTGACTTAGTTAAGCATTATGAGTCTTTGAATTGTGACATTCAAGTGCTACAACGCCATAGTCAAAACAACACTCTTCTTGCATAGATTGTGCACGACAATTCATAAGTTCCATAAAAGCCCCATATTGATAATTAATTGTACAATTATTCACTTGCTTACTAAGTTAATTAGAAAGTAATTGAAAGGTCGTCAGTTGCCTCACTTAAATTGAGGTGATGTTTTTCCATCGTGCATTTGTGTAGCTGAGCAACCCATTAAATTTTTCCTTGAAATCCTTTTGCACCCTCTATGTGATCCATTCATAGCCAGGGTACTCTCATCTTGTTCTATTCTCCACAAGCTCAAGATCACCCTATACTCATTATCCTTTAGGCTAGCATGCAAAGACATTGATGGCGTGTGCTCTACCCTTGCTACCACACACCTCTACATTATGTCATTGAATGTGAGTTGACACCCTCTCCTACCATGTGGTCCTTAGAGAACCCCATACGAAAGCATACCATACATTTTAAATACAATGTAAAATATTGTTTTTTAACACTTTATTAACTTTAATTAATTTCATAGCTTATAGTTGTAGCTAAATAACATTAATTTTAAGCATTTTAACAAAAAAACATATTTTAAATCTAGTTATAATTTAAAAAATATACATTTCGATTTTTTTTTTAAAATGCCATGTCAAATAAAGCATTTTAAAAACATTTTTAAACAATTTTTTTTTACATATTTTTATATATTTTATATAAAAAACTGACAATGTTTAATATTATTTTCACTAAAGTAATAATTCACATTAAAATGAAAGAAAAAATGTAAACCATATCTTATGGCAAAGAACATATTAAATAATAATCATAAAAGAACAATATAGAGATATTTATTCTCAATGTAAAATATCAAAGACAAAACATTACAATATAACTTGTCAATAATTTGTCAAATTGACCATGTTCTTCGTGACATCTTAAAACTAATCAATAATATCAACTAGGACAAATTCATGATTCTTAATGGGTACATCATCATTTTCTTAAGCATCATTATGATTTTCCATTGAGTTTTCTATATTTGCAAGTTATTCAAAATGATCATTTCCAAACAACCCTTTCAATGGTGGTTGAGGCTCCTTTGACATTTTTGCCTCATGTATTTCACTAAAATCTCTTTTCATCAAACCAAATTCTTGCATTTCGTCTAGAAGATCTTTAATAACAATAATTCTCTATTAAATAAAATTGCATTGTATTGTATCATTTTCAGTGGATATGCAATTTCTACATTTTTTTATGTAACTTGCTAGTGTTCTACCTAATCATCAAATATAGAAAAATGTTTTAGTAAAATGGTGTAAGCAGACATAAATTAAAAATCATAAAGATTGAAGTATGTTTATATATATTATATATTATAAATTTTACTTGAACCCAAGGGGTCTTCAATGTTTGTAAGTTGTCCAAAATGATTCTTCCTAAACAACCCTTTCAATGGTGGTTGATGCCTCTTTGACATTTTTGCCACATGTTGCACTAAAATATCCTTTATTCAAACCAACTTCTTGCATTTCATCTAGAAGATATTTAATAGTATTAATTAATTTTTGAATAAAATTGCATTGTAATATATCATTTTTAATGAGTATGAAGTTTCTTCATGTCTATAAACAACATTCTAGTGTTATACCTAATCACAAAATATAGAAAAATAATTTAGTAAAATAATGTAAACAAACCTAAATTAAAAATGATAAATATTGAAGTATGTTTTTATGTATATTATAACATAAAACAAATCCAAAAATTGAAAATTTAGTAAAATAATGTAAACAAACCTAAATTAAAAATGATAAATATTGAAGTATGTTTTTATGTATATTATAACATAAAACAAATCCAAAAAATTTAAACATTTTATAATCCATGAGTCAATTTCAATAATTGTATGAAGCATTATATATGTATTTTTATTAATATCGTGTTTGTATGGCAACTCTAAAGGAGCTTTTAAACTTAAATACGATATTCCATGAAGTACGAATTATTTCTATGTGTGCTGGCTTATATGATTTGATTATGAATAATGATAAAAAATGTCTTAGCTTATCTTATTTGAATATTACAATACAACATTATTTTAATAAAATAATTTGTGTTTAATTCAATGCAATTTGTATTGAAGTTTTTTATTAAAAGTAAATAAACTGTTTTAAATTGATGTTGAACTTTTACATTATAGAGTGATATTGTCATGTTGTTATGCATTGTCCACTCCTTGGAGTGATAAACTCATTCTAAATGAGTGTATATTTTAAAGTTGATTTTATGGCTTTGTTTAAAGTGGTACTAGTATTTCAGACTATGGGTTAAAAAATGTTGATTTTTAGGCTTCTCCAAAGAAAGGGGTGCTACTGGTTTTATTGCAATGGTACACGTTATTAAGGTCATGGTTTAAAGTCAAATCCCGTTAGCACGATTTCTTTCGATGGGCCTCGTTCTGCATGGTGACCCAGGTTCGAACCTGCCGAGAGGAGACACCAAAAATCCAACTAGCTAAGGGTTGGTGTGACCCAGGCCGGGTGCGATCCCCGAGTGGTTTTGACAGCTTAGATACCCCCAGGTTGTGGTTTCTCAGCCACGGGCTAGACCCACAGGTCACAGACACACTAGCAAGCGAAAAAAAGGTCATGGTTTAAAAGACGTTGCAATTTTAAGCCAAAATAAAAAGTATTATTAGTAATATTACTTTTCAATTTCAAGGTTTATTTTAAGGTTTTTTATTTCAATGGTACTAGTAGTTAATACCATGGTTTCAAACAAATAATTTTTACTCTCAAAAGCATGCTACTGGTAGCACCACTTCTCAATTTAGGGTTGATTATAAGGCTTTTTATTAACACCAATATCGGTTTTTAAGGCCATGGTTGAAAATTGTTGTAATTTAAACCCAAAAAAAGAGGTGCAACTAGTAGCACCATCTTTTTTTATTCAGGGGTCAATTTTGGTGTGTTTGATGCAAAAATATGGGTTTTGAGAGCCAAAGTTCTAGTTTTGAGGTCACAATATCATCAAGTCAATAACTATGTTAGTAGTAGGTATTAATGTTGGAATTTTAGGGAATCCGTGTGCATCAATCCTTGCATCTTCTTCACAATATTATTTGATAACATGGTGATCAATGTTTTTCTTAGTAATAGATCTTTCACTTTCAGAGAAAAACCTTCTCAATCAGTGTGTGAGAGAAGAGAATAACAAAGGGATTACTAAAACAATGCTTGTTAGTATAACATTGAAGGTGAAGCATTGGGGAGAAAGAAACCTGCTTGTGGCGAGAGCCAAAGAAAATCATATGTCCTTTCATTAGGCATGTTGCTTTATATTGTAGGGAAACATTGAGAAATTGACAGATGCCATGGGGGTTACATTAGGACCTAGCAGGGACCTTCCCAAGATTTGTTGGTCCTTGGCTTGCTTATTGTGGGTTGGGAGGATGTCAAGCGGGTTGGCATAGTCAAACCTATTTACAATAAATGTGAGTACCATATGTTTTCTTGGTACAAGGTTGCAAAACAAGTGTTTGAAGAAATTCTTGCAAGAAAAATGCTTGATGAAAGTCCTATATGCAAAGTGTTCGAAAAAATTCCTACACAAAAAGAGTTTGATGAAATGTTTGTTATCAACACTATTAGTAGGTTGGTTGATGATTTCGCTCAAGGTTATAGTAATAATATAGATGCCATTTCAAATAATTTCTACATCGTATGAGGGAAACACCATCGCATTATAGATTTAATCATTGGAACATGTTGCATTAATAAAGCTAAAACTATAGAGAAAGGGTGAATTCCGGTGGCCCAACAACGCCTTCTATATGCTAGGAAGGAGTTGGATGATCTTCATTTGCTTTTAGATTATGACATTGGTAAGGATATAATGTTATCCTTTGTCCTTCATCTTTGTGGAGGAAGAGGTGGTAAGGATATATCCTCCTCATCCAAGTGTCACTCTTTTAAGGATCCAGTCAATAACAAACCCTCTATAATTGGGTTGACCACCTTCCCAATGCATATATCATGGAGAAACATGAGGAGGTTCTAGTATTGGAGGTAATAGAGGTGATAGTTTCTAACCTCCTTTCATACTATGAATCTAATATGATAGTTTGCTAGTTTAATGGTTTATATCCTTCTACATCATATTTGTACAAGTGGCTATATTTGAACTAGACAAATGATTGTGAGGTACATCTTATTTCCAAAGGCATTTTTATTGTCCAATTTCTCAATCTTGTTGATTATCAAAAAAAAATTGAGGAGGGTCCCTAGTTCTATGGAAGAGGAGATATTTTTGTTACCCCATAGTGCCTTGAATTTAATCCATCTAGTATGTCAATCACCAAAATACCTATTTGGGAATGCCTCCCAAATTTACCAATACACTTTTTGGATTTAATAGTTTTTGAAGACTATGGGAATAGCTTGGGTAGATATTTAAAAATAGATATAGATTGGGTTAAGCTTAGTCATTTTACACACACACACACACACATATACATGTAGATTAACATTAGTAAGGGATTGCTAGATAATCTTATACTTCAAAGGAAAGGCTCCATATGGATGCATAGTTTGGATTATGAAAATACATCATTTTGGTGTTGGATTTGTCAACTAGAAAGAAATTTGTAGAATTCACATGTTCTGAAGCTTGAGCTTATCCTAAAAGGACATGAAGCATAAATCAAATCCCAAAGGATGACAATTATTTGAGCAACAACTATCATATGATGAAAATGAATAGGCAATAGAAAATCAATAGATTACATATTCAAACAAAGATACCAATGAATGCCCATAAGTGTAGGTGGAGGAAAGAATGCTCTCTATGATGGGTATAGAAGAATACAAGAATGCCTCAAGGGTAGCTATAGATAAAGCACCATTGGGTAGATTGAAGATATTTCATGAATCTAATAATTCCAATTCCAAAAAGGAGTTGGCACACCATCCAAATCTAATCTCTGGTATGAATAGTAACCCTATGATTTCTAAATTACCATTAGTCATCCCAGAAGGTGTGAGATGAAAAAATAGGATTTATGACTATTTGTTAATCGGAAAAAAATGAAATGTGCATTATTATGTAATATTTTTTTTTTAGTACATAATACATATGAGAAGTGTAACTTCTATTTTTTTGGGAAAACAAGTAGTGGTACTAAATAATTGAATATGTACATGACTAGGATGTTCATGGATCAGTGGAAATGTTTTTATATTTACAAGGAGGGTAGGATGTTCATGGATTAGTGGAAATGTTTTTATATTTACAAGGAGGGGAGTGTGGACGACATTAGAGATGATGTTAAGTTAACTAATATATACTCCCAAATAAAGGAGTAGGTTAATAAGTTGACAAATTAAATTAATGAATGGATAAATTTAATTTGTATCTTAACTTAAAAAATTTAGCCTCAAGATTTTTGAATTTTGCTAAGAGTTATAAATTTACTTGATTCTAGAGAAAGTTGACCATAAAACTTTATTTTTTCAATTGGCATTAATAACACTCATACTTTTTGTGTGCCAAATGCTTTAGGGTATTGCACACTTAACTTATTTCCTTAAATATGAGAAAAACTAACTCTTAGTCAATTAAAAGTAGTTTAAAGTATTGTTCCAAAACCTTAAGACCTAAATAATTGTTTCAACACCCTATAATATCCCAAAATATCAAATATCCCCTATACTCCATCATCAATAAAGCTAAACCAAAGTTATATAATATTAAATATCCACCTCAATATAACTCCATATATAGACTAAGATACTATACCTAATTACAATTTAACTTCTTACAAAAAAAAAAAAATACTTTCACTTTATTTTAACTTAATTTAATATACTTGAATCATTAAAATTTAAAAACTATAAATCATCAAAAATAAATAAATTTTATCTTACATACAATAAAATAAAAATTCACTTATTAAATCCTTACATAAAATATAGTACATAAAAAGTTACAAGTTCAAATCCACAATTGGTAGGATATGTATATTTTTATAGATTTTACTAGTCAAATCATTGTTGTATACAACAATTTGGTGTCTAACTTGTTTGTGCCATCAATAAAGAAATTCCCACAAAATTCAAAGTTTAAAATAGATGTTCAGAAGATTAGGTGATAATAATAATAGCCTGTATTAGGTGAGGCTATTTCACTGTCAACCCTAACAAAAAAACGGTGACATCATCAGGTAAGATAAAAAACAGACAGTTTCAACTTTCAGGTAAGTATAATGGTTAAGAACATGTGTTTCCTCTTAAGAGGTCACAGGTTCAAATCCAGAGGGAGTAGGGTATGTATACCTTCGTAGACTTTACCAATCAAATCGCTGGGCGAAGGAAGATCAAGAAGCTCTATATATACTCAAAGGCAGGAACAATGTCTCTACCGCATAAATCTCCGTAGGCCAAAGGCCATCATATCATAACGGCCAGGAATGGCTCATGTTTCTGTCGTACCGTTCGCTTCCAAATTGTGGCTGCCTGGGTCGTTAATCAGTTCTACTCATGAGATTAAGCCTTTCCGAAGAACAATCCCACCTCTTAGAATGTATAGGCGAGGTAAACGTGTGACGTATCTGATGATGATGGCGTACAAAGACGCATAAGCGATTATCATCCCAATCTCTGGGACGATGATTTCATACAGTCGCTCTCAACGTCTCATGGGGTGGATAATTAGCTTCGATTAAATTTATTATTATGCATATTCTTCCTTTCGTCCAGAATTAATCAATGGATTGAATTTCTCTACTCAGGCACCTTCTTACCGTGAACGTGCTGATAGCCTTATTGGGGAAGTAAAAGATATGTTGAATTCAATATCTGTGGAGGATGGAGAATTAATCATTCCCCTCAATGATCTCCTTCAACGCCTTTTGATATACATTTCAAAAATGAGATAACGTTCAACGTTTGGGCATCGATATACATTTCAAAAATGAGATAAAAACAGCACTCTATTACGTTTACAGGTCTGTCCCCACATCCTTATTATTCATTTGTGCTTTATCTATCGAATACGGGATTATAACAAGTAAATTATTTTGGCCAGCAGTTATTGGAATGAAAACTGCATTGGATGTGGGAGACACAGTGTTGTGACTGATCTCAATTCCACCGCCTTGGGACTTCGAACTCTTCGACTACACAGATACACGGTGTCTTCAGTTATATAACCACATTTTATTAATAATTGAACTTCTTTCATTATAGCAGGCTACTGCCATTTACGTGGAGATGTTGATTGATAATACCTTATACATTAACTCCAGATGTGTTGGAATATTTCAAAGACCAAAATGGGCAATTTGCATGTTCAGCCATTCAAACAGAGGGAGAGATACAAAGCGTTTTCAATTTATTTCGGGCGTCTCTCATTGCCTTTCCCGGGGAGAAAGTTATGGAAGAGGTTGTGTTAAAGATAATGCTTCATTAATGCATTATGTTGAGTTGGAGATTGGTTTGAAGATTTTTAGGAGGATGTTGAGATCTTCTCTTAATCTATCTCTCCAAGAGTGGAGTTAATTGGATCTGAATCCAGCTATATATACCTATGTAATCTCTATATATTCATGTACAATAATACAAACTTTGTGTGTGTTTTCTGTGAGCTAATTCTTCCAATTTTAACAAGCTGAATGCATTTAAAAGAAGCCTTACAAAAGGTTCGGGTGTCCAGTCTTTCTCGACAGGTGAGACAACAATACTAATATCATATCCTCTAATTCCCATGATGTGAAATTATTTTTTGCAATCTGTGTTTTATAATTTCAATTTTGTCGTTGATAGATTGAGCACGCTCTGGAATATGGTTGGGACACAAATTTGCCAAGATTGGAAACAAGGATCTACTTCGACGTATTGGGACAAGACATCATATATGAGTACAAAAGAGCTACCTCCTCTTAAAAAACAAAGGAATCAAAACCTATACTTTGGCAAAGACCGATAGGACTTTCTAAGAGTCAACCTCCATATGCTAAGACAAAAATCTATACAAACTCCAAAAAGATTTTGCAGTAGTTAAAAGAGATGCAGAATGAGAGGATGCTCCTCTCCTTCAATTCATTTGTTGTACATGATCTTTTCTTTTGAAGTTGGGGGAGCCTTTTTGGATAAAGCATCCGCTTCCTAATTTTGTTATTTGAATATGTGAGCAAACCTGAGCTTATTAAAAGATGTTGATAATTCTTTAATTCTGTCCTTTTAGTTCAATAAAGAGTTAACCTGTAAATTTCCCTTGTAGCTCAATTACTATTTTTGAATCTTCAAAGACTTGTAGATGTTCAAAGTCCAACTGAAAAGTCACTCAAAAACCTAAAAGTTCAACCCTTATATTTTTACCTAATCAACAATTGAGAGTCCATTTGTAAATAGTATTTCATTTGTAAATAGTATTTCCTGTTGATTTTATTACTCCCCTACCTCACTCAATAAACCATACCATTCAACATTCAACAGTAGACAGAGCATGACAAAGAAACTTAAAAATTCAATGACAATTGAAAACGTTAATATAAAGTCTAGGGTGAAGATATATAGATCTGAATTTGTGTTAATTTTTACTATATACGAACAGACACACCCGGGCAATGTGACGTTGTCCGTCTTTTTTAGTAGTTTAGTTTCCATGTAGAATTTCCTATGGATGCCTGCTGATTTTCTTTTGGTTTCAGGACGCCATATATGAACACGAAGAAACTGGTAGAACTTGCAAAATTGGAGTTCAATATCTTTCGGTCTTTACAACAGAAAGAGTTACAATGTCTCTCAAAGTGATGAGCTGTCATTGGATATCGTCTGCAAATAATTTGGTAAAAAATTCAATAAAGTAAATCCATGAAGTTTGTATGTGTAGATGGTGGAAAGATTATGGTTTCCCTGAGCTGACATTCACACGGCATCGTCACGTGGAATATTACGCTATGGCTTCTTCCATTGCATTTGATCCTAAACATTCTGCATTTCGACTCGGATTTACCATCTTGCCACGGTTCTCGACGATATCTACGACACCTACGGAACAATAGACGAGGTCGAACTCTTAACAGCAGCAATAAGAGGTGAAAATTGGGTTTAACTGTAGAGACTTATTTTACAGTCTAGTATTTTTCGTTATACATAATTTTTATGAAAGGGATGGAGTCTACAATTTTAATTTTAGAATGTATGTATGGAGTGGATTAACTTGGGAGTAATTTTTAATTTTTTTTTTCAAGTTATTTTTTCAGTAAGTTTTTATAGTATTATTTTAAAATTTTGACTATATAAAATTTTGAATAATTTTAAGAATATATAATTGGTTTAAAATTAGATAAAACCTCAATAAAATTGTGAAATACATAAAATTTTGATTCATAAGAAACTCAAATTATCTTTGAAAATCTAACCGAATTCAGACTCATTTTTTTACTTGAAAAAACGAGTCTGTTTGCTCCGAACTTAACCAAAAATTGTGTGTATAATGATCTTGGCCAAGTATTTCTGATTAGCTAATTTGTTTTATCTGTGCCTGTGCTGTGCAGTGGGAGGCTTATATGGATTCATATTTGAAAGAAGCGAAGTGGATTTGCAGTGGTTATCTGCCAACCCATCCTCACGTTGGGCGATCCCCTTCCTCATCACATCCTTCAAGAAGTTGACTTTCCATCCAAGTTCAATAAAGTGGCATCTGCCATCCTTCGACTGAAAGGGGACACTCGCTGGTACAAGATACTCTTCATAATCTATCTACTAAAGTTTTGGAGCTCAGGTAGGTCTGTCAGCTACTCAAGTTCTGTCCATAATATATGAAGGAGGTGGACTTAAAGATGTTTATCATATATAATATATGAAGGAGGTGGAGTTACAGATGTTTATAGTATATGAGGTGGAGTGAAGTATATTGGGTGCATAGCATACCCAATATTAAGTACACAGTACACATTACATGAGAAAAAAATGTGGATTCATTATGGTACAATTATTGTAAAATTGACTGTTAATGTGATACTGTTATTTTAATTTTAATTTTTTAATTGATTAAAGGTGTGTTTTATTTTCTACTTTATTGTAATCATAAAGATTATATAATTTTTTTTTCCAAAGGTTTTTAAAGTCTTGTTTTATTATTTATGTGAAAGTTCATTCTTATTTATTTATCTCGTGAGAGTTCATTCTTATTTTCACAACATTAGTTTTCTTCTTTAAACTAGTAATTAAAGAAAACTATTTTTTATCTTCTAATTTAAAGTTAAAAATTTCTTCATAAATACATTAAGCTTCTTTTATTCTTTATTTCCATGTGACATCATAAGTTGTCTTTTTATCTAGTAGTGGTAGTGCTTTTGGTACCATCATAAACTTGAAGACTGTCCTCCCCTTATCCCCTTAAACTTTATATGCCATTCTCTCTTAATCTATCTAAGAGTATATGACATCCTCTCTTAATCTATCTAACTGTATATGACATCCTCTCTTAATCTATCTTATATGATGTTTACTAGAATCACAAGCAATGATGGGAATCTTTTTATCCTTTGTATTAGTTAACTTATGCTTGTTTATTAGGTAAGTAATATCTAACTTATTCTCTAGATAAATTAGACCCAAAGATGAAAATGCCATAGTAGGTATTGCTCTTAATTTTGAGAGTATAAACTATAAAGTGTTTTTGAATTTGTTCAATTTTGCTCCAAGTTTCTCTAGAAATGTTCCAACTCCAAACTTCACATCCATATAGGATAAATACAATAACAAAGGTATCAAAGTGGAACTTTTTTGGGGGAAAGACACAATCTACTTCTTTATAGTGGAATTTAGGTTTTCCAACTGTAAATTTTAATAACAAAAACCAGCAAGCTAATATTCTGTCATACACTTAGCAACCTGGAGATAATTGTCTTGCATGGACTCTGAATTGTCTAAAACCCACATTTAGAAATTTTCATAAGTAGAAATACACATTGCTAAGTAATTATGCAGTAGAAATAAACACAATGAACAACATTCAATCACCCATGAATAACTCAGAAATTTGGGCAAATGCCAAGGAAAAATCCAATGTGGGGAATATCAATGACTGAGAGAGATTCTATTATTCAGCTTCAGGAAAGTACATAACAACAATAATAACACTTTTCCAACCAAGAGAAAAACCACTTACAACACAAAATTTATCCCACTAAAATCTTCCTTAGTCCGTACAACAGTATGGATTTGTTGAAAACATCACCTTGTAAAATGTGCCCAGAACAGGTCGTTGTACCCTCTTTTTGTACAGTCGACCTTCAAAAATCTACCTCGAAAAATGTGCAACAAGCTGTCTTGATTTTCGTGCCCAAGTTTGTTGATGTACGGCTTGTACAGATCCATATAGTATGGCTTGTACCAACAAAAACAAAGAAACCCACCAAAACATAAATCCCTCCTTGGGATTTGTGCCCTAGCTCTCTTGGCAAACATGCCCTCCTTGCTGCCCTCTTTCCTCTCTCAAGCTTACTCAGAAATCTCTCAAACTCATTCTCTCAATGTGTCTTGCACACTACCCAATGCATTCTTTTATAAATCTGAAAATGACATTTTCCCTCCAAAGTGTCTTTTCAACTTCCCTCAACCCTAAATCCAAAGGCCATGATCTAATCTTGCCTTTGCAAGATCAAGGGTCATGATTCATTCCCTCCAAAATGAATCATTTAAAATATTAAAGAATATTTCACTTTATTACATAAGTGCACTTTATGAATAAAGCCACTTTGAATTAGAACGTACACTTTATTAAAAAGTCACTTTAATAAAAAAAATCACATTATAACTTTATAAAAACTCATTACAAAGTTAAGTGCCTAGTAGTGTCAACATAAGGTAACATCTGCATACAAGACAAAACATGAGGAGTACCTCCCGAGCTAAAAAGCTAACACCAACCCGATTAATTATTTTCCCCATACTATAAGTCTAGTTGAGATTATAATGCAAGTTAACTCTCTTCTTTCAAACATGCCTCTAACTTGTCAATATAAATGTCATAATGTGAAGGGGACAAAAATCAATGTTGTTTAAGCTATATATGAAAATTGATTTTTTTTTGGACAAAAATCAATGTTGTTTAACCTATATATGAAAATTGATTTTTATTTATTTTTTATATAAATGCACATTGTTCATACATAGTATCAAAAACTTCAATAATAAACTAATCTTCATTTCAAAAATAATTCCATATAACTTAGTTAAAATATAAATAATTATAATGATTATGTGATTTGATTAAGTCTAAGCTTTGGGTAAACCATATTAGTTTCTTAATTCAAAATCTTTTGAATACAAGAAATAAAAAAACTAATTTTCAATTTTTAGAATTCCATCTTCATACTCTTCACTCTTCATTGTACTTAGCTTTTCCTTTTCAAAGAATTTAATCTCATATTAAATTTAAAATTTATGTCAAATTTACATATA
>JASDQU010372632.1:48571-71224 GCA_032191745.1 Picea mariana
TTTGTATGTGTAGATGGTGGAAAGATTATGGTTTCCCTGAACTGACATTCACACGGCATCGTCACGTGGAATATTACG
Source organism: Picea mariana (assembly GCA_032191745.1). NCBI lineage: Eukaryota > Viridiplantae > Streptophyta > Pinopsida > Pinales > Pinaceae > Picea > Picea mariana. The sequence goes on from JASDQU010372632.1 coordinate 48,650, forward strand.
CTATGGCTTCTTCCATTGCAATTGATCCTAAACATTCTGCATTTCGACTCGGATTTACCATCTTGCCACGGTTCTCGACAATATCTACGACACCTACGGAACGATAGACGAGGTCGAACTCTTAACAGCAGCAATAAAGAGGTGAAAATTGGGTCTAACTGTAGAGACTTATTTTACAGTCTAGTATTTTTCGTTATACATAATTTTTATGAAAGGGATGGAGTCTACAATTTTAATTTTAGAATGTATGTATGGAGTGGGTTAACTTGGGAGTAATTTTTAATTTTTTTTTCCAAGTTATTTTTTCAGTAGGTTTTTATAATATTATTTTAAATTTTTGGCTATATAAAACTTTGAATGATTTTCTGAATATATAATTGGTTTAAAATTGGACAAAACCTCAATAAAATTGTGAAATACATAAAACTTTGATTCATAAGAAATTCAAACTACCCTTGAAAATCTAACCGAATTCAGACTCTTTTTTAATTGAAAAAACGAGTCTGTTTGCTCCGAACTTAAGCAAAAATTGTGTGTATAATGATCTTGGCCAAGTATTTCTGATTAGCTAATTTGTTTTATCTGTGCCTGTGCTGTGCAGTGGAAGGCTTATATGGATTCATATTTAAAAGAAGCGAAGTGGATTTGCACTGGTTATCTGCCAACCCATCCTCACGTTGGGCGATACCCTTCCTCATCTCATCCTTCAAGAAGTTGACTTTCCATCCAAGTTCAATGAAGTGGCATCTGACATCCTTCGACTGAAAGGGAACACTCGCTGCTACAAGGTACTCTTCATAATATATCTACTAAAGTTTTGGAGCTCAGGTAGGTCTGTCAGCTACTAAAGTTCTGTCCATAATATATGAAGGAGGTGGACTTAAAGATGTTTATAGTATATAATATATGAAGGAGGTGGAGTTACATATGTTTATAGTATATGAGGTGGAATGAAGTAGATTGGGTGCATAGCATACCCAATATTAAGTACACATTACATGATAAAAAAATGTGGATTCATTATGGTACAATTATTGTAAAATTGAGTGTTAATGTGATACTGTTATTTTAATTTTTTAATTGATTATAAGTGTTTTTTATTTTCTACTTTATTGTGGTCATAAAGATTATCTAATTTTTTTTTCCAAAGGTTTTTAAAGTTTTGTTTTATTATTTATGTGAAAGTTCATTCTTATTTATTTATTTTGTGAGAGTTCAATTTTATTTTCACAATATGGGTTTTCTTCTTTAAACTAGTAATTAAAAAAAACTATTTTATCATAAGTTGTCTTTTTATCTAGTAGTGGTAGTGCTTTTGGTACCATCATAAACTTGAAGACTGTCCTCCCTTTAAACTTTATATGCCATTCTCTCTTAATCTATCTAACTTTATATGACATCCTCTCTTAATCTATCTTATATGACGTTTACTAGAATCACAAGCAATGATGGGAATCTTTTTATCCTTTGTATTAGTTAACTTATGCTTGTTTATTAGGTAAGTAATATCATAACTATGCTCTAGATAAGTTAGACTCAAAGATGAAAATGCCATAGTAGGTATTTCTCTTAATTTTGAGAGTATAAACTATAAAGTGCTTTTGAATTTGTTCAATTTTGCTCCAAGTTTTTCTAGAAATGTCCCAACTCCAAACTTTACATCCATATAGGATCAATATAATAACAAAGGTATCAAAGTGGAACTTTTTTGAGGAAAAAACACAATCTATTTCTTTATAGTGGAATTTAGGCTTTCCAACTGTAAATTTTAATAACAAAAATCAGCAAGCTAATATTCTGTCATACACTTAGCAACCTAGAGATAATTGTCTTGCATGAACTCTGAATTGTCTAAAACCCACATTTAGAAATTTTCATAAATAGAAATACACATTGCTAAGTAATTATGCAGTAGAAATAAACACAATGAACAAAATTCAATCACCCATGAATAACTCAGAAATTTGGGCAAATGCCAAGGAAAAATCCAATGTGGGGAATATCAATGAGTGAGAGAGATTCTATTATTCAACTTCAGGAAAGTACATAACAACAATAATAACACTTTTCCAACCAACAAAAAAACCACTTACAACACAAAATTTATCCCACTAAAATCTTTCTCAGTCCATACAACAGTATGGATTTGCTGAAAACATCACCTTGTAAAATGTGCCCAAAACAGGCTGTTGTACCCTCTTTTTGTACAGTCGACCTTCAAAAATCTACCTCGAAAAATGTGCAACAAGTTGTCTCGATTTTCGTGCCCAAGTTTGTTGATGTACGACTTATACAGATCCATATAGTATGGCTTGTACCAACAAAAAAAAAGAAACCCACCAAAACATAAACCCCTCCTTGGGATTTGTGCCCTAGCTCTCTTGGCAAACATGCCCTCCTTGCTGCCCTCTTTCCTCTCTCAAGCTTACTCAGAAATCTCTCAAACTCATTCTCTCAATGTGTCTTGCACACTACCCAATGCATTCTTTTATAAATATGAAAATTACATTTTCCCTCCAAAGTGTCTTTTTACCTTCCCTCAACCCTAAATCCAAAGGCCAAGATCTAATCTTGCCTTTGCAAGATCAAGGGTCATGATTCATTCCCTCCAAAATGAATCATTTAAAATATTAAAGAACATTTCACTTTATTACATAAGTGCACTTTATGAATAAAGCCACTTTAAATTAGAACGTACACTTTATTAAAAAGTCACTTTAATAAAAAAAATCACATTATAACTTTATAAAAACTCATTACAAAGTTAAGTGCCTAGTAGTGTCAACATAAGGTAACATTTGCATACAAGACAAAACATGAGGACTACCTCCCAAGCTAAAAAGCTAACACCAACCCCATTAATTATTTTCCCCATACTATAAGTCTAGTTGAGATTATAATGCAAGTTAACTCTCTTCTTTCAAACATGCCTAACTTGTCAATATAAATGTCATAATGTGAAAGGGACAAAAATCAATGTTGTTTAACCTATATATGAAAATTGATTTTTTTTTTTTATATATAAATGCACATTGTTCATGCATAGTATCAAAAACTTCAATAATAAACTAATCTTCTTTTCAAAAATAATTCCATATAACTTAATTAAAATATGAATAATTATAATGATTATGTGATGTGATTAAGTCTAAGCTTTGAGTAAACCATATTAGTTTCTTAATTCAAAATCTTTTGAATACAAGAAATAAAAAAACTAATTTTCAATTTTTAGAATTCCATCTTCATACTCTTCACTCTTCATTGTACTTAGCTTTTCCTTTTCAAAGAATTTAATCTCATATTAAATTTAAAATTTATGTCAAATTTACATATAATTTTTCTTTTTCAAAGCATTTAATCTCATAATAAATTTACATAGTAGATTTATATGTTAATATATATAACATATATGTTATATATAATAATAATAATAATAATAATAATAATAATAATAATAATAATAATAATAATAATAATTTATTTTTAAGGTCATTGTCAAGCCAGACACCAAATTGGTGTATGAGACCCCCTACTACCTGTGGATTTGAACTTGTGACCTCTTAGGAGGAAAGACATGTTATATATAACATATATGTTAATATATTGTTATAACCCTAAATTTCTCTACATATGCATACCTGGCATTTGGCCCTCTTACTTGCATTTTTTGCCAAGCCATCACTGAGTTGCTCTTCTTAAAAAATCATTTTTTGAAGATGTACGCACCCTGCACCAATATTTCCCACGTACATACACTTGTTGCACCACTACAACCCACGTACGTACGCATGCTGCACTACTACAGCCCGCGTATACTTGCAAAAGTTGCAAAAAATTAAAAAGTTGTAAGGAATTCGTTGAGATTACGGGTTATTGGGTAGTTTCCCAACTAATCCACCGCCTATAGCCCGTCACCCAACTGAATAACCATCCTTTTGTCATATAAAAGGAGGTGTTGGGGTCTCATTCCACATATAGACATAAGAACAGTGAAACTCTGCCTGTTTCACATCCCCTCCTTGCCCCAAGCATTTGCAGCCCTTTTGTGAGAATTGTCTCAAAATTCCCCAATTTGTCTTTCTTCCTCCATCATAAACCCATTATACTTCCCAAGAAGAAGGTTGAGAGGAGAAGCCATATAGAGGTGCACTTGGAGCTTGGTGAAGAGGAGCTCGGACCAGGTTCGTGGAGCAGTAGCCGACTTTGGTTGTAATTGGTCATTGTATTATCAATAAAAGAAGTACTTTTCCTGTCCCAAAACATGATGTGTCGAATGTTTGCATTTGATTTATGTTTTTATTCTAACGTCTAACACTTGATTTATATATGAATTGCATGCTTGTAGTTTCCTTTTTATCTGTCTTTGAATGCAGACCATCCTTGGGAGGAGGCGTGTAGTCAACGAATCTATCAAGCGCGAGAGGATCATCACTGGACGCAGAGTAGAGTACAGTTACTCGATCCTTCTCATTTTTCTTTTTGTGTATGAGTCTGGGATATGTTTGGGGTAGTTAGAGAAGTAGGAGACTTTTAAATGGTTATTGATCTGCCTACATTGTAAACCCTAGTGTAGCCATAGGGGGGTTTTCCCTGCTAGAAAAACTGACGAACATACTAGGGAATCCTCTAGGGTTTTAGGGGATTTTTTTTGGGTGTTTGATTGGTTTTATACCTTTTGAGTTTCTGTTGATTATGCTGAGTCTTTTAAGGGATACTGGTCACCTGTTGGTTCCATACTAGTTCTCCCTACCCTATCGGTCAGTCTATTTATTTCCTTTTTCAAGAAATACAGAGGTATACGCGACTTGCTGAGGGACAACACGTGTACATACACGCCCTGCTTTATAGACAACCCACGTACATATGCAGGCTTCTTAAGCATCAATAGCGTACCTGTGTCAAGAAACTGTTTTTAAGAAGAGGCAACCAACCTCTTCCCTGATTGAGGTTTTACTTCTCAGGGTTTCTTGATTAAGTTCAGTGTATCTGGTTTTTACAGTCGTAGCTTGGGTTAGATGTCAGTTGCTTGTCTTTTAAAGATTTCTTATGTTTAATTCTGAAAGGGTTTTAGGCAAGTCCGTGAGTTTGTCGATCAACCTGTTTGGTGTCTTTAGTGACTCCCTACGATTTGCAGTGGGCCAGAGGTCAGTTTCAATCTTGTCTTGTATTTCTTTTCCCCCTTTCATTTGCTTTAAAGAAAAGAGAAAAAAATTTATTTCAACTTTTTTCTTGTTTAAAGCATTTCCAAAAAGAAAAAGATTTTCCATTTCTTAGTTTGGTAAAGTAGTTGGGGTTAGTTATTTTACTTGAAAGGAAAAAACGTTCAATTTTTAAGTTCTTTAACTGATTTCATAGAATTTAAGTAGCTCTTAGTCGAGTGAAATTTCATTTTAGCTAAATATATTGAAAATAGTTAGTTATGAAAAGTTGGTTTAAAGATTTAGTTGCAAATTTTTATTGTTAACTAGAAGTAATTTTGCTTTCAGAATTTCGTTTACTTCTCCTCTTTTCGTATTTCATACACATCACTAGTTTCACTGCCGTATCCTTTGAGTTAAAACACGCCATTTAAATGAACGCTAATTAAAATTAACTAGACTTTTATGTTTGTAGGGTCAATCAACTAGTTTAGGGCTAGAGCCTTGAATTAGGTTGGAGAGAAAACTCTTCAAGGCTTATAAACAAACATTGGAGTCAAATATAGGGAGTGTAAAAGTCCAGTGACATGAAAGTTATCCGGGAAACCCCTCTAACATAGGGGCTAAACACGAGGTCGCGTGAGGAAAGGTAGCGGAGATAACCCTTCCAAAGCCGGACCAAGCGTAGTGGGGAACACATATTGAGGATCTGTCATGAAATACCGTCGTTTGCATTTTCCTACGGAGCTTCGTGAACCTCGAATCTATTCGAGATCCTCAGTAGTCTTCCAGACCACTTTCTTTCGATACCTTCGGTAGGTTTCAGACTTGTTATCCTGCTCATTGCGGTCCACCCGATTATCGACTGTACCTGCCCAATGACTGTTCACGAGTTGGCAACTTAGTTTCCTTTATTTTAGGGACTTACAGGTGATTGTGGGGGTATACCGCGGTACCTAGGGCAGACGTTAGACCACACTTTGTAGAGTATATCCGAAGGGTGCTTCCATGTTCAAGTTTCACTTGCACCGGTAAGTTGCTCTAGTGTTGGCTGGCGTAACCGTTCTTCCAACTAGATATTGGTTTGCTTGGTTTATATTGTAGGAACTTTTCTAGCGTGTGATTGGTTTTCAATGTTAGTTAAAGCCTTACTGTGTCGTTGATATTTTCACAAAGTGGAAGATCAAGAGCTCCACCGGTCGCGAAGGCTTCAGGGCCTGCGCTGGTTACATTGGAGCCACCACCGCCACCGTTACGATGAAGACTTGACCAACAAGGGTCATTTGAAGCGACCAGGCTGCAAGAAACTGTGCCCGAGTCAGGTCCGAGAGGAGAACACTCGAATCCAGAGGAACTCATTGTTTACGACCTTGGAGCGGAAGCTCTCGGGCTGGTTAACCCTCCAATCACTGACTTGTTGGTGCCAATATTGGTACAAGTTGTCCCTCCAAGGGTAATACCTCACGAGCGTTAGATAGTCTTACAAGCAACTATGGAAGCAAATGTTGCTACTTCGTCTAGGAGTCCTCATACTCCCTCAACGACTGCCACCACTAGGGGCATTTCACCTCCTTACCCACCTTCGCCGGTCCGGACCACAATGGTCTCGACCACCTCTACTTCGAGCAGTGGTCCGACTCCTTCAGTGGCAATGACCACTGCTCCATTCACACAGAGTGTGATGGGTCCTCCATTTTCATATGTGATGCTCGACTTTGATATGAACTCCGTCCTTACCAACTCCACCCTACAGACCATGGCTCTGGGGGAAGGGATCTCAAATGCTCTCTTGAAAGGTTCCATTGGGGGCACCTCAACCTCCTATAATGCTATCCCTTACGGTGGGGGTCATATACCTCCTCCGTCCCCCTCTCTCGGTGGTTCTTTCCAGCCACCTGTCGGGCCGAACACGAACTATAGCTTGTTTGGAGCAGGTATTCTAGGACCTTCTTCTTACAACACACTGGTGGGTTCTATGTCATTTTGTTTGTTCGACACGTTTGGTAATAACAATTTTTCGTCAGCTTCCATCTCGGCTGGGGGAAACCTTGGTTTTGGACAACAGAATCCTATGCAGGGTACTATTCCTACACAGGGGGAAAGTACACGAGTTTTATCCTCACAAGGACTTTAGAATCCTTGGAAAGGATTAGTTCCCTCATCAGGGATGCCAACCAGGGGCAACCCCTTCCATGGTCAATGGAACCCCAGGAAAGCATTAGTACTTATGCCCGTCGGATTAGCAGGGGGAAACCCTTTCCAGAATCTTTGGAACACAACGCAGGGATAAATCCCTACCCAACCCTCGACGTCCAATTATGGGAATCAATCGATGATGTCCCCAAAAACATAGTTTTCATTCGCTGGTCAAGGCCATGGTGTCCACCAGAACCCTGGCCAATAACCCAACATTTCCTGGCAACCTGGTGCCAGTTAAACTCCAAGTTCCCTTTTTCCTATACATAGTACCCAACCCAAACTACCGTTTCAGGCAACCTTACATCTGCCAAACTTGTCAAGGTTGCTTAATGACCCAATTTTTCATGATTCGCATTGGCCCCCCATGTCAACTAAGTTGCCCTCGAATATTCTGAAATTCGAAGGCAAGCTTGGCGAAGATTCGGGTGATCACATGACAACTTTCCACCTATGGTGCTTGTCAAACTTGCTATGAGATGACTCCGTACAGTTGTGTCTGTTTCAACGCACTCTTATCGAGGGTGCCACAAAATGGTATATCGAGCTTGACCGCTCAAGGTATTCTTACTTTGGTGATTTGCTGATGGTTTTCCTAAACCATTTCCAACTACACATGAGATACAATGCTGACATCGAATTGCTGGCCAACTTTGAGTAGACAAAGGCCGATCATATCTCAGATCACATCTGAGATATAGGTCCCACCAACTTTCTTGCTGGAGTGGTTCCTTAAGTCTTTGGTACCTCAGTTATCCAAGGATGTTGCAACTTCGGGAGTGTTTTCATAGGAGGAGGCGATAATGAGAGCATAACAACTCGAGCTGATATACTCTCAATCTAACTTACTCTATGATATTTTTCCAGATGTGCCATGATCCATCCTTGACAAGGCTAGACAAAGGTCTGGACCACATGCTGATGATATATTTGGTTCAGCACAAGAAAAGTCCACTGATCAGCTGTCACATCAATTGCAACAATTGTCAATACAACAAACAGCGGCCAGCCAGACCTCCGGTTCGGTTGTTCCCCCTACCCAAACGTCGGTCGTACAAAATGTACAGTCGACGAAACCGAAGGCCAACCAACAGTCTGAAGGGAATAAAAAACAACGAAACAAGAAGGGTAAGGGAGATAAGAAACCCAACAATAATGTTGGCGGGGGAAACACAGAGAAGAGATAGTCGAAGTATCTGTGTAACCTTTGCATGGAGGACCGTCCGACTCACCTATGCCCTCGACTTGCATATGCCCATAAGTTATTGGTGCAACAACAACTTGTTGTGTTAATGAACCCATTTCCACATGGGAAAAATATGACTCAATCCTCTTCGAGCGCAGATGGGGGTAGTCAGGGACCCCTCACGTCTTTTAGTAATCCCTCGGTCGGGAACGTTTATATGATGAAATGTGACACTTATATAGAGACCAGGGCACATGATTACAGAATGTCAGAATCTTCCAAAAAGGGTAAAGAAGCCACAAATCCACCCGTTCCTCTTCAGATTGAGAAGACGATGGACGAAACAATGACACACATCTCGAAAGGGGAATTCAAAAAAGCTTCTCATAATCTGAACGTGAGGGCCACCTAGTTACTCTGTGGTGGAGGATTTGTCACAAACCCCTTGCACGATGTGCACTTTGGAAGTCCTCCATAGATTTCCTTCGCAGAGAAAAGCTTTGTTGTCCACTTTGGGATCTTCCGAGACTTGTAATCCGGGAACGATCATTCTTGATACGACCGAATTGAAACCTCGTCTTCCTTACCACGTCGCATTTCAGATAGTAGTGGCTTACCCCATGAAATATTTTACATGGAATATTTTTCGTACGGTGGTTGATGGGGGTGCCTCGACCTGTGTGATGTCGTTGGTGTGTTGGAAGGCCATTGGCCAACCCGTTTTGTCTCTGTCACCTACTCTTCTTACTGCTTTCGACGATCATTCTTTTAGACCACATGGAATCATTCCTTCTTTCCCCGTGCAGTTAGGAGGAAAGACCATGTCTGCCAAAGTTGAAGTGGTCGATGCACCTCTCGAATACAAGCTTCTGTTAGGAAGGATTTGGACCTATGAAATGCATGCAGTGGTTTCCACATTGTTTTGGGTCTTGTTGTTTCCACACGAGGGAAGAATTGTAACCATTGATCAGTTGTCCTTCTCCAGGTCTGACCCTTCAATGAGGGCATCCACAGTCCCTATGATTGATAACCCTCAGCCAGACGTTGTCAATGTAAGGTTTGGTTTGTGCCCACCGTTGATGGGTACTTTCGATTACCCACCTCCTTCTGGCGATGTTAAGTTTATATCGACTGGCCTCGACTAATCTAGGGTTGAAATTTTTCAAGTGTCGTCGTTCCAAATGAATTACTTTAACGATCTGTGGACTCTTCCTTCCCCATTGGCCTCGATGGAAGGGATAGGGAATCCTGGCATGGCCATTCCCTTGTTCACGACAAAATTTGTGTACAGTACAGAAAGCTTCGGTCGACCCTGATTCGAATCCCGCACAGGAGTTAGATCCAGTTCTCGAGCCTCTTTGGGCTCAAGGTTCCATTACCAATATTGATTCTTTAGACTTGATATTTCCCTCATATGAGGCAATTCTTGAGGCATTGACTGGCCCGAACAGAACCTAGGATGAGATCACAAATCTTATTTCCTCTCAGAGTTGAGAAGAATAGAGGCAGGTGAATTCGTGTTGACTATGATTGGAGACAGGTCTTGTCATGTTAATCCTCTGGCTATGCATGCAGTTTATGCCGAGGGTAATATGGAAAGTATCATAGAAATGATACCTATTGATATCTCTAGAACCCCTGGCGTCGTGGATAATGTTTTCGTCGGAGCAGGCTGCTCCCCCGAAGAGATTCAAATCTATACAAATTTATCTAAGGAATTGTGCGACGTTTTTTCCTAGTCTTACGTGGAAATGCCAGGCATTGATCCAAGAATTGTCGTAAATGAGATAACGAATTATCCTAACGCCAATCCAGTCCGACAGAAGCTTCATCCGGTGAATCCTTGAAAAGCGACAACTATTAAGGCTGAATTAGAGAAACTGCTTAAAGCCGGTTTTATCTAGTCCGTATAGTTGACGCAATGGGTGTCAAATCCCGTTTAAGTTAACAAAAAATAGGGTATGATTCACGTGTGCATGGACTTTCATGAATTGAATAAGGCATGTCCAAAAGATAATTTCCCCACCCCATTCATTGATCAGATTGCCGATGAATGTGTAGGTTGTGAGGTCTTTTCTTTCATGGATGGTTTTTCGGGATATAACCAGATTCAGATCAAACCTGAGGACCAACATAAAAAAAAAATTATCTGTCTGTGGGGAACATTTGCTTATCGTAAGATGTCTTTTGGCCTGAAGAATGCTGGAGCCACTTTTCAGCGGGCCATGTCTTTTTCTTTCCACGACCTTAGACATATAGTCGAGGCTTATCTCGATGATCTAGAATCACGATCTCGTAAGAGAGTTGATCATCCCACACACCTCCGACTAATATTTGAACAATGTCACTACTATTGGATTTGCTTGAATCCTAACAAATGAAGTTTTTGCGTGGCGTCGGGTCACCTTTTAGGTTTCATAGTTTCGACAACAAGGATCATGGTCGATCCTCTGAAGGTTGAGGCAATAGTTCAGTTGCCTCCCCCGTGCACAGTCCCTCAGCTTCAAAGCTTACAGGGGAAAGCTAACTTTCACATGGTATCTCTCACCTCTGGGTCTACTTAGATGCTCAGCTGGTTGTGTCCCAGTTAAATGGGGTTTATCGTATTTATGATCCTACTTTACACCGATGTTTCCTTAGGGTAAGCCTCTTAGAACATTGCTTTGATTACATTATGTACATCCATGTTCCTAGGAGATTAAATCAAATGAAAGATACTCTATCTAATCAAGTATTAGATTGGTATGTTGCATACACATAAAAAAAAGCACAAACATACACATGTACATACATTTGTAAAAAATGTGATCCATAAGACATATTAAAAGATGTAAATATATATATATCTAAAAAAGTGTCAGAGTACATAGGTGGGCGTGAATGCCTCAAAAAATAATAATCTGGTATACATCACCGGGCTTATGCCCTAAAAAATATTCAAAGAGTTCCCTCGGCACATAACAAGTCCATCCTATCTAAGCTCAGGGCCTATTGGCCCTGTTGTAGTGAACAATGGTGTTTTCCAAATGCTAGAAGAGTTTGACCCAAGTCTGTGGCACCCCAACTACATGAGGCTGCATCGATGGCAGGAGATCCTCGATCTCGGCCATGGGAACATCACGAGTGAGCATGGTGAGGTTCCGCTCTACTCATATCTAAACTCTCTCAGCCTCTCTGGCTGGAGTTCCCCCTGTGGCTGCTGGTCCGACGACTGTTACAAATGAAATTTGCACACCTAGGTACCTCGCCCTAAGTGTCGTAAAGTGTCATATAAGCGTTTCATACACCTTGACACCATGGAATAACCTATGTCACAATCCCTAGTCAATGTGGAGGAGGGATATATTAAATGAAGGCCAAAATACCAAGTACACATGAATTATTATTAATATTCATGGAAAAGAAATTGATTAAGCATGAGAATCAAGTGCACATGAATTATTATTAATATTCATGGAAAAGAAAGTAATTAAGTGTGAGAATCCACCTCACATTTGATTTCCTATTTTTAGGGAAGGTGGAGGATCTCATGGATGGTTGAAATATTTCCTCCTTAAAATCCTTGAGAGATATTTCCTCCCTAAAATCCTTAAGAGACATTTTCTCCCTAAATATCTTAGAGATCCCTTTCTTAGTGGATCTGATGAGAGATCCTCTCCATGGTGGTTAAGCCTCCAAATCCTATATAATGAGGGATTTCCATGGAGGAGGGGGAGATAGAGGAGTTTAGAGATACCAAACTTATGATCTCATGAGAAGTGAGGGGAAAGTATTGTGAAGCATCTAACTTATGATCTCATGAGGAAGATGTCATTTGAAACATCAACATTCCATGTGTGGACTGTTTAAGTAAGGGTTTGGACAAGGAGAGCTTGATGAAGTTGTTGCACTCACATCTATGGTTGTAAGCATTCTTCGTTGTTGTTCTCATTAATACAATCAATACTTGGTCTGTTTCTTTCAAACTTGTACTTGTTCCATATAAGTTTGTCTGTAGTAGATGGATCTATGTTTTAGCTAATCTCAGTAGAGTAGGAAGTCTTTTGTACTTTTGTTTGTCTTGCAGGACCTTCCAAGGAGCTCAAGATCAAAGCTCATCCTGGACCTTGCAGGGACAAACAACGTTCATAAGGTACATGCCTTCCTCCTTCTCTTTTGTTCATCAGCTTGATTAGATCTAAAAGGAAGTCAGTGTCCATGTTAAGCACCTTCTGTCTTAGAGTTAAGGGTCTAGCTCTCAAGAGGAAATCTACCTGTCCGCAGGGAGATTTTCCTACAACAAAAATTGGCGACTCCACTGGGGAGGAAATATGATTTGTGTTTCCTTTCCCAAATCTTGTCTTGGCCCTTTTCCCACTCATTTGATCTTCTCCATTGAATTTTATATTCTTATAATGGTTTGATTGCCTCTTTGTGTCATCATGATCACCCTGATTGGTTGAATTTTCTTGAATTTTTGAGTTTCTGGGAACTTTTCTGAGCTTTTAAAGAAGAGCGCTCCCCTATCTATGTTATCAGGGCACCAACACTCCCTCCTGGTCTTACACAAAGCGTTATAACGCTATGGTGCCCCTTACACCAAGCGCTCCCCCTTTTTTGTGAAAAATCCTCTAGTTTTTCAATTTTTGGGTTCAGTTTATGCTTTTTACATTTGCTCAGGGTCTCATACTTTCAGTACATCTTGGTATTGGCCTTCAGTACCTTGTTTTCTAAGGATTCATCCTCTCTTGTTTGGATTTTTTGACATTTTTACTTACTTTGCAATTTTTCCTTCACTGTAGTGTCCCCAAGATCGATCCCTTTGTAAGTCTAATGTATGAAATGAATTGTAAATATGTGTTATAGGCTGGTGAGCCAAGTTTGTATAAGCTGATGGGCTTATGTGATTGTTAGGCCAGAGAGCCTAAGGGTTGGAGGCCAAGGGCCTGATTTTGTACCTGTATGTATGCAACACATTAATAAAATATAAACACCGCTGCGTGCAGACCGACCACGATGAATGAGTGATGGGGGACTAAGCTTCCACAAAGTGGGCAAGGAATTAGGGGCTGGAAGGTGGGAAAAGGGGGCTAAGTGTTGAGCCTAGGGGCTTAAGTCTTGGGAATAATAATTTAATATTATTCCAAAAGACATGTGATTAGTATGTTTTTATCCTAAGTTCTTTTGGAATGACATGTGACTTCCAAATGGAAGGAACGCGTGCTGAAGGAATGCATGCAGTTGCATGGGTGACAAGTGTCAACCCAGGTGCATGCAAATAAAAGGGATGAGATGAGCAGCATTGGAGGTTCGTCTTCCATTCCCGTCGACTGCTGTGTGGGTTCCTCCTACATTCCACCTGACCGTCTGAGCGTGAACCGATCTAACCTCTGCATGAGACCTCGTGCAATTATGAAACCGTGGGGGGAAAAGTCTATGTTGATTTTGAGGATAGTATGTGTTGATTCTGGAAGGTCGAGACACCCTCTTTCTGAAGAGATCAAGCCTATGTGTGGAATCTTTGTCCCCAAAACATAACCGTGAGACCATCCTGTCATTGCTGACCCTGTTGGAAAGCGCGTGTCTGTTTTCCCAGTTGGTTGTTGTGGCCATGTAGTGTTGGACTACATGTGGCTTGTTGGCCAGTTTGAACAACACTCTCTCCAGGTGAGAGAGGTGATTGAATTAGAAGAACAGGTTTCTTGGCCTGTGAGCGACTCTCTCTAGGTGAGAGAATGCGTAGAGGAAGGAGAGAACTCATGGAAGGAACCCTGTAGCTGACACAAAGCTTGGAGACTTCTGGTCTGGTATGTTGCTGTAACCCAAGGCAAGGGAGGTTAGCAGCCGAAGAACTGTCTAGATGACAGAGAAGGTGTATACTCCTAGGGTGGAACAAGCATGTGGGGAAGGAGAGTCTATGGGCAGTGAGTATGAGTGGTTCTTAGGAGATAATTCCTTCCTTGTGACTGTGTGTTTTCCCTGTAACCTCAGCCTAGCCTAGGATTCCCTGCCTTGGGGGTGGAGCTTAGTCCCAGCTCAGGGGTGACCCACTGTTGAGCTGATGAGCAGTGTGGTCTAAGGCTGGGAGGTTCGTGGAAGGACTGCACTTGGTTGGTGGAACTACCACTGTTTCAAAGATAAGTACCAAATGATACTTTAATTATGTTTCTGTATCTCTGTGTATTATAATTATCATGTATTCTGCTGTGCATTTGGATTAATGTTAATTCCATGGATTAATTATGTTAGTAATAATTCTTATGCTTACTCTGAGCTTAAATGTATTTCTTTCTTAAATGCATGTGGATTATATAATGCCTGTGTGATTTATGTGAAAAGTGGTGTTACAACTTGGTATTAAACCGAGTAAGCCTTGGTAGCAAGAAAGTGGTGTTACATTCACAATTTGGAGGCAATTTGTCATTTTCCTCTCTTATCTGACTGAGTGAAAATTGTGGTGAAGGACATCAGAAATCTGTGAATCATCTTATTTGGTTCTTTGAGGTCATTTTTTTTAGCATCTTTCTTTTGTGTGAAATTTTTTGATTTTCTATCTTTTTTTTTCTTTTTGCTTCTTGTTTCAATCATAGCAAGAGGGTGTTTTTTTTGTGCGAAATATGCGTATGGTTGTCCGAATCTCCTTGATCTAAAAAGTTAGTCAGCAGGAGAAGTTTTGCATTGAATTAATCATCATTTGCATACAAACAACGAAGATACATCTTAGTGATTGGTTTGCATATTAGAAGGCATTTCTGAAATGCTTTAGCATTACATTGGATTTGATTGAGAACAAATTGATTGAGGACATTCCATATTAGTGTTTGATAGTGAAAACAACACTTTCTCTTTCCCTTAAATAAGCATTCATTGAAAATAAACGATTGCTTATCATCTTTTAAGTATTTTTTTTTGGGAATTGAGTCATCGTTCCATCAGTTTCACTTTCATACACCCTTTGAGTAAAGAACAGCTGTAAAACGAACGCTAATTTAAAAATTATCTAGAACATTTCTTAATTTTAGGATCTTCCACCAACATTAGACTAGGATTAACACTTTGGATTAGCCAATGAGTACAACTCTCCAAAGTTTTCAAAACAAACATTAGCATCCTGAGCTAGGGAGAGTCAAATCCAATTGTCATATAGGTTTTCTGGAATCCCCCTCTCACACAGGGGTTATGCAGAATCAGGAAAATTACGAAGATTATCCCTCTGTGGTTCAACTGTTTGTAGTGGTCAGATCGTATATTGGGGGTCACTTGAAGGTATACCCATGATTATGTGTGGGAGCCTCTCGGGTTGATTTCAGACTTGTTATCCTGCCCATATGTTCAGATTGGACTGTCGACTGTACTCACCCAGGGACTAACTACGAATTGGTGTCTTTAGTTGCCATAATCTTTAGGTACTTACACAAGGTGACAATGACAGGAAGTCTCATTGTACCTAGAAAAGACATTGGTCAAACTCACTCAATCTCCTTAGAGGGTAAATCCACAATAACTGTGTGGAAGCTTGCACCAAGGTGAAAGTCCGTTAAGCAGGTCGCCATTGTAACTATTCCACCATATCCTAGCCCCTTCTTGACTTGATCACACAACATTGGATTTCATCACCAACTAGTATGATCATCGAGAGAAGTTTTGTTTGCTTGGTTGATTCCTAGATTTTATTAGCATATGTTGTTTCTTTTTGTTAGTTGGCCCTAGATTTTTAGTGTGTTCTGTTATTCTCCAAAATTGAGCCTGTAGATGATAAAGGTTTTCATCGATCACGTAGGATGCAAGGGCTACCTCTGGAAGGCTATCAACCCTTACCTCCTAACCCTCCAAAAGACAACTACCGTGGAGAGGTAGAAAATCAATCTGACGCTGGAAGTGTTATTGCTCCTCCGTTAGATAACTCAGAAGGCGCTTTGGTTACGGTTGAAAATCCCACTCCTCACACTACATCTGTGTCAGTAACCCCTCTCGAACCACTTTTACTTTGTTTATACTCCCTTGGGAATGTCATAGACGAAGAGGTCCCACGATTACCGGAGAGAAATTTTACTGAAACATATATGGGATCCACATAACCAACCTTTGGTGATGAGTATAGGACTCTTGTTCGTTCTAGCACCGTAGTAGATACAAATCCCACACCTGCTCATTCTGTATGGAGGACTTCATCAGGACGCGATCTCTATGAAAATATAGAATCCTTTCGACAACCCTTTCATCCTCATGACCCTCCTAGTGAAACAGGACCATCTGGTCAAACCATGAATCACCTAGTCAGTTAGGTCATTAACCCTACTGTTACGTCAGCACAAGTCCATCCTAATGCTGGACTCATCACCTATACTCATCTCCAAGGCACTTCAATCCCTACCCCCATTTTTACCAGATTTTACTCTACAACTCCACATGTTCCACACGATTCTGCTGGGAAATCTTTTCACCCGAGAATACAAACCCCTGCCAGTCAAACACAACCGGTTGGAGGGAAACCACCATCTAACAAACCATTCCCTCCTGAATGACTACCATTCTATGGCAGGCCTACCCCTCCTAGGGGACAACCCCCTTTTCATGCTCCTCCTGGAGGGAAACCTCCGTTTGCCAGTCATACACCGATCGTTAATCCACAGCTGGCAGGGGGGCAACCTTCGTTTGCTGGAAACCCTTCACAATCTCGGGGAGTATCTTCAGGAGGCACTTTTATTCAACCCCACATTGGGGGGCACTCATATCATAACCCACTAGGATGAGTATCAAATCTTGTTCCTTCCGGAACATCTTACGGACAACCTTATTCGGGCGGCATCCCAAACACCACCTGGAGTTCTCCGGGACAACAATCTTATCCTCCTCATGGTTCTAATGTGTATCCGCCTCCGGGATCTACTCCTTACCATCCTCAAGGGAAAAATGTTTATCCTCCTCATGGGAAAACAAATCACCCGACCTATAATGTTCAGAACCCACCGGGTTATGCAAATGTTTCTCATCCTTCATCGAATCCTACTTATCCTGGCCAACAACAACCATATGTAGGAGGACCTACTGGTTACAACTATCCACCTAACCCAGTTTATGGTCCTACTAGTGTTCCTTTGCCGCACCAATATCATCCACAAATTAACCGACAACTACCTTTCCTTGCGACTCTAGATCTCCCAGACTTGTCTTGGTTAACTAATAATCCTATTTTTCATTCACCGGTTTGGCCAGTCATTCCAACTAAACTTCCTTCTGATATTCTGAAATTTGACGGAAAATATGGCGAAGATCCAAACAACCAGGTGATGACTTTCCATTTGTGGTGTTCATCAAACTCCCTCATGGATGATTCTGTATGTTTGCGTCTTTTCTAGCGAACACTTACAGGCTCGGCAACAAAGTGGTATATTGAACTACCACGTGCTTCTTTTCATAATTTCAATTCCCTTGCCATGTCTTTCCTCACACACTTTCAACTACCTATTCGCTACGAGATGGGTACTAAAATCTTGACCTCCCTTCGTCAAACTAAATCCGTGCATATCTCTGACCATATTAATGAGTGGAGACGACGACGAAGGATGATCAAGGTAACCATTCCTGACATATTATTGGTAGAATGGTTTACTAAATCACTTTTACCCCCGATCGCTCGCGATGTCGCTATGGGTGGCGCGGTCACTGAGGAAGAAGCCATTGCTTGGGATCAGTACTTAGATTTGGTTTATTCACAATCTGGTACTTTGTATGATTTTCTTCCGAATGCTACTCGAGCTAATACCGATCCATCTAAGCCATCATCCTCATCTCATGCAGATTGTGTTATCGGTTCTGTCAAAACTCAATCTACTTCCCAATCGACCACACTTTCCTCTACCTCCCCCCAAACTCATATCTCTGAGGAGAATGCAGTTCAATCTGCCCCTTCACAACAATCCAGAGGTAAGAAGAAGACAAAGAATAAATCAAAAAATACCAATAACAATGAACAGCCAAAAAATCTAGCTCACACACCTGCTACCGAAAAGCAACCACAACGAAAACTGAAATTCCAGTGCATCATTTGTGGTGATGATCACTACACTTGAGACTGTCCACATCGCAATGAAGTGGCCAAAATTTTCCAAGGAAATTCACAACCCTTTGTGCTTACTCAGCCTTTTCCACAGAAGCAATCCATGGTTTCTCAAACCCCCTCTCCTGGGTGCAGTTCTAGCCATCCTCATGATGAGGCCTCGACGAGTGCACATATTTATATGTTTAATGGGATTAATTTGAACACTCGCTCTAAGACATACAACACACCAGGTAACCCTAACAAAGGAAAAGACACTAACGGTACCGATACTTTACCGGATCCATCAACGTCCTCCGTTAGTATTCCATCGGTTACTCCTCCATCTGGACCACTTCAGATTGAGAAACCTGTGTTCAAATCTATCTTACACCCTCCTAAGAGCACTATCCGCAAAGCTACCTTTAATCCTAGTTCATGTGCCACCCAGAACTACAACATTGTTGAAGATTTGGCTCACGCACCGTGTGCTATGTCTACGTTAGAAGTTCTACAACACTGCCCCAGTCAACATAGAACACTCTTGGCTGCTATTGGCGCTGTTGATACTAAGTTGTCCAACCATATCATGTTTAACTTGGAAAATTATGTGTCTCGTTTCCCCACCAACTTGCTTTTCAAGTTGATGTTGTTGTTCATAATCAACAAATCCACCGAACTATTTTGGATGAGGTAGCCTCAACTTGTGTCATGTCTTTAGCATGTTGGAAAGGTTTAAAATCACCTGCACTTAACAAATCCCCAACAATGTTACGCGCCTTCGATGGGAGAGGTTTTCATCCCCATGGGCTTTTACAGTCCCTGCCCATCTAATTGGGTGGAAAAAATGTTACTGTTGATGTCGAGGTGGTCAATTCTCCCCTTGATTACAATTTGTTACTTGGAAGAAGTTGGTTTTATGCTATGACTATCGTTGCCTCGTCGGTCTTTCGATGTGTACAATTTTCTCATCAGGGCAAAATTGTCACCGTTGATCAGTTGGATTTCTACACGACCGATGCTCGTGCTTCCGCTACCAACAATATTCCTTTCTTGGGAGACCACAAGATCATGTATGAAAGCATTGGTGTTGGCTTATTGAAATATTATAGCCTCATGGGTACCTTCCCTACACCACTTCCACCGACTACACATCATATTGCCACCGTCGATATGATTTCTACTGTGGCTTATCAATCTTTGGAATCATTTGACCCTTGGATTGCACCTCGATCGTTGGAATTCGATTCACTAGGTGACACCATGCCCCTTGGTCCAGCCGAAACATCATACATTTCTATCCAATCCACTTCTCCCTCGTCAGATGACCAACATCTATTGGTACCTGACGATTCCTCGATGCAATCACGGTTGAGTTCCTTGTTGTCTGCGATCGATTAAATTTTCCCAATTTTTCCCTCGGATGAATCTATCATGGAAATGTTGAGCATTGACGAGCTACCTCAGGATGATAACCATCATCGATCCTCTTTTCTTCCCCCTCATGAAAAAATTCGGGCAGATATATAGTCTATCTCCCCTCCTGATGTTGATTTTCTATCGTCTCCCATGCCTTCGACTTTCGATGATTTGGATCCGATAGTTGAAATGGTGATTTCTTCGGTAGGGATATTGGAGCCTGATCTCCTTACCCCTGTCACAGCCCTCGACCTGTGTTCCTTCCAGAGTGATTACCTTCCATCCAGCGAAGATCTATTGGAAGCCATGATCGAGTTTTGTCTCTTGACATGGTATCCTTCCATAGCGTTATTCTCTTGGAAGCCATGATCAAGCAAAGTTCACGAGCATAGTTTCTCTTCTCTATAGCAAGCTTGCTAAAAAATGAAACAGAGTCCACGAGCATAGTTTTCCTCTCTGTAGCAAGCTCGTTAAAAAATCAAACAACAATCTAAGGATCAAACCCGGAACCCTGAGCATAGTTCTTTTCCTGTGTCAAGCTCGTTAAAAAATGAAATAGTCACTTCTCTTGAACCTTCTTTTCATCCACCCTTCTCCTTTTTCTCATCTAGCAGCGAAATTGGTGACAACCTCAAAGTTGGTGAATGAATTGAAGCTTGGAGGGCATGTCTCCAGCCGTTGATGATCATTCTGGATTTAAGCCACTAGCTTTCAAGCTGGGGGCATACCGAGCTTAGTCTTTTTTCTTTCTTGTGCTCGTAAATACATGAGAATGCATCCGTGTAAAATTTTATCTTTTTTTTGGACCTGTATGGATACACGAAAAAGGAACCTCATGGAGTCGTTTTTAAGCTCTTTTCAGACTCTCTAAACATGAAAAGGTTGCCGAGTGATCTTTCTTCCTTTCCCACTCGTTAAAAGGTTTGAAAGGGAATCTTTCGAGTGATAATTTATCTCTTTTTTGGCCTCGCGAGACTAACATTACAAAAAATGACAACATTGGAGTCACCTTTAAGTTGTTTTCAGACTCTCTAAATATGAAAAACCACCAAGTTTACCTTCTCTGGACTCGTTAAACAATCATACATTGAAGGGCCCATATGGGAACGAACTCTTACTTCTTCCAGTTCGTTAAAGAAAGGAAGAGGAACTTACCGAAGGTGAGTTATATCGAGCATGTGTTACCCTCCTCAAGCTCATTAAATTAAAAAGAGGTACTCGCCTATATGGATGGGGGAAAAATTGAAGGAAGCAAGCCTAGCAGTGTTTGAGAACATTACCAGTAACTCTGAGAGTCGCCCTTGAACATGGTACTTTGTCTTTGCGCACATATTAATCCGATGAACCTCTGCACTGAACCAATCCTCTGAGTTTTTCTTACTCCTTTGGGTCACTCGACAAAATTCACAGTATCCATTGCATCATCGTGTTTTGGTCCATGTCATGTTTCTGTTATTGTGCATCTGTATTCAAGGGAAGTATCCGCCTCGAGAGTCAGCCATCACAAATGCCTTGTCTCAATACCTGTGTTAGTCCATGTTCATTTGATCTACCAAAATATATCTCTGTGTCTGTTTAATGTCGTTGATGGGGGATACATCAAGGCCCTCCTTTGATGAGTCTATTCCTGTCGACTTCAACACATTATCCAGGAACTAGACTTAGAAACCAGTTAGTACTTTGGGACCTGCATGCCTCAATGGAAAGCCTCCTCACATTCGATAGTGGGTTTACATCATTGATCTTTGATCGAATGATTCCATGGATGTTCGACTTCAGCTCATCCATTCACATTCGTTGGAATGTACTAGAGTACCTTGGGAATCATTGACATCAATGGTGACCTCCCTCACACTTGTTAACAGTTTACATCATTGATCGATAATCAAGTGGTTTCTGCCATGTTCGACATTATAACATCTATTCACATGGTTAGATTCATACTACATCGAGATCGGTAAGAAGACCCTGGGTTGAGTGATCACTCTGATATGTACTTTGCCCAGGTTGCGATGGAGTTTCTCTTGAACATTGACACATATACTATCACATAGATCCACTTTGTATTGGTCGTGGATATGTCTTGTCATCTCATAGATCCACTGTGTATTCTTCATGGCTATGATCAGTTCAGGTCATGGGAGTATAGATCCAAATTGTATCTTTAGTGGCTATACCTTTTTGTCCATATAATTATGGATCCGCAGTGTATTTTATGGCGTCCATACCTTGAAAGTATTTTATCACTCAAGTATAGGTATGCCTGCCTTGGGTTTGAAACATGTCATAACATTTGTTTGATGGTTGTTTGCAGCTTCTACCAGGTTCTCTGAGTCCACACCCTTGCTTTAAAGATTTGTAAAGTGTTTCAGCCATCATTCTCTCTTCTGACCTCACACTTTAGGGGGCATTCTATTACACATGAAATTTGCACACCTAGGTACCTCACCCTAAGTGTCGTAAAGTGTCATATAAGTGTTTCATACACCTTGACACCATGGAATAACCTATGTCACAATCCCTAGTCAATGTGGAGGAGGGATATATTACATGAAGGCCAAAATACCAAGTACACATGAATTATTATTAATATTCATGGAAAAGAAATTGATTAAGTG
>JASDQU010372632.1:97134-130432 GCA_032191745.1 Picea mariana
GAGAAATCATCAACAAAAATGAGAACAAACCTCACTTTGTTGATCGATGGATGTGGAAAAGGACCCATGAGGTCACTGTGGATCAGATCTAAAGGTGCGGAAGCTCGCTGAGACTTTCCTTTGACGAATTTCTCTTGAGGGTGTTTTCCGAGAACACATCCCTCACATACTCCTTTGGAGAAGAGGATGTCTGGTAGACCATCAACTAATCTGTGCTTGCTAAGCTATTACATGTATCTGAAATTCAAATGTCCAAACCTTTCGTGCCATATCCTACTACTTTCATCAGCATGAGTAAGAAGTAAACCAAAATTAGGTTCAATGAATTCAAAAAATGTATACAATCTAGACTGATGATTTACCTCATGGGTAGCAAGCCTGGAGTTGGTTTGCATGTCGTATATGTCCACAAAATTTGGTGTGAATACGACTTTCTTTCCGATGTCAGAATTCGTCATCTGATACACGGAGAGAAGGTTGATAGAAAGATTGGGAACATGCAGCACATTCTCGAAGCTTCCATTGGTGAGTTCAATCCTTCCTTTGCCGGTGACTTCGACATACGAGTTTTCCCCCATCAGAATAGGAGGACCTTTGCATGCATCCAAAGAAGAATAGACTGCTTCTGAGGCAGCCATGTGATGTGATGCTCTTGAATCTATGATCCAAGCATCGAGAGAGGAGTTGATTGCAAACAAGGCATGGCTAGAATTGTCTTTCTTGGAATTCGGATCTTCTGGCTTCTTCTTCTTTGCACCCTCAGGGATGCGATCTCCAAGGTTGTTTTGCTGAAGTATCCGAGATATCAGATCTATTTGTTTTTGCATGCATGCAAATTCCGAATGGAATCCTTTGTGACAATATGTGCATTTCTCTCCTTTTATTCCCTTTTCTGCTTTGGATCCAGAGACATCGGTGAAGGGTTTTGTGTACCCTTCCTTCTTCGTATGTGCATGAGCTTTCCGCTTATATTTATCTTTAGATTTATGATATTTGTGGCTGCCATCATGCATAGTGAGTGCATGCGCCGCCCTTGCGCCTTTGATTGCACCCATGTTGATGAGCTTGGTTTGCTCTTGTGTCAGGGATTCGATAAAGTCCTCAAGAGAAGGCATCTTCTATGTGGCTCCAGAGGTGAATCTAACAGTATGGAATGTGGATACGAATATAGATAATTCAGGTCCAATCTTGGAGAGAATGGTGAGAACCATTTGTTTCTCCTCCTTCGATTTATCAACCCCGCAAGCTTTGAGTTGCGACAGTAAATCCTTGAATTTTGTAAAGAAATCTTGGATATTCTCGAAGCTTTTTGGATCCAATGTGAGCAGCTCCACCTCCAACATGTGTCCCCTCATCTCATCCTATTTGCCAAAGAGCCCTTCCAAGATGGTCCAGGCTTCATTGGGAGTCTTACAGGAAGATATATGAAAAAGGAGATCATGAGAAATAAGACTGCAAATTGTTCCGAGTGCCTCATCCATGCAATTTAAGTACTTGGATTTTTCTATGACTGATGTCGGCTCTGTATCTGTACTCATAGTTAACCTATACAACCCTGTGGATCAGAGATGTATGGCTATTTTCTTCTTCCATGCAAAATAGTTGTAAGGTGTAAGAATGAATTCTTTTCGGAATTCCATCTTTCCGCTGTCTTCAATCTTTTGTACCTGCAAACATTTTTGGTGTAGCTTTTGCTTAGCAGTCCGTCGGCTCTGATACCATGTAAATGTGTTGACCTGCACATAATAGATCTAGCTAAACAATGATACACACATTTGTAGAGAGAATTGGAAAAAGAAGAAGAAGAAGAAGAGAAAGAATGGAAAGAATTCTCATTAACCATTATGAATAATGAATAATTTACACATGATATACTTTGTATAACTTAATGAGTTCGACTTGAGGTGAACCAAGTCGCCATAGTGGTGGTATAGAGTGATCTGGACACACTCCAGCAGTTACGGGAGTGAACTGCCACCTATTCTAGTCTCTCAGGCAGTTACAGGAGTGAACTGCCACCTAGTTGAGTTAACTAGTCAACTAGTCTTCAGTTAACTGACTGAACAGATAGTAGTGAGGAGTTGACTCAAGGAATCAAAGCTAATGTGCCACTTTGGTGATGACAATAAGTTAAGGTCGAATTAGCATGGTGATGATCCCAATGTTGCATGGTGATGATCCCAATGCAACATCTAAACTCAACTCAATTAGTCAAACTGAAGTGTGAATTGAAAGAGAATATTTTCCAGATGGAATATTCTCTCCTAAAATATAGGACAGTGGATAATGAATAATTATGACTAATAAACAAATAAAAACCTTAGGAAAAATAAATCCTAGGTGTGTGTGAAGTAACTCCAACAAGGTATGTGTTATATTATTTGGACGATCATACGTAGTGTCCACATTGCATCGGGCGTGTGGGGGGGTCACAGGGTGGCAAGATGCACCCAAAAAAATAATTGTGCATTTTATGTGCCAATTTTTGGCAGTTTTTCAACACATGGTTTTCGTTGATGGTTTCTACTTTTGGTTAAGGAATTAAGGTTGTTGACTAATCTATCTCAATGGATTAGGGGTTTTGGATTCCATGAGATCCTATATATATATATATATATTGTAAACAATGAAGATGATAATGAATAGAATATTAGAGGTGTGGCTCTAAATAGGTTGTTAGTTTTCTCAATTTTGGTTTCTGGGATAAAAATATTTGTGTAATGTATGTGTGTGTCATTGTATGTTTTATTTTTTTATTAAGAATTTGTTTGCAATAAATAATTGTACAAGGTTAAAATATACAATATCCTTCTATTGATTTTTCCCCACTTGAAATTCTTGTTTCTCATTGTTATGGCATCAAGTGGTGCAACCACGTTTGAAAATGATTTTATGAACTTATGAAGGAATTGTTGTGCTCCCACAAAGCTAATAAATTTAGTGACATTGGTAGGATTTGGCCATTTCATGATGGCTTCCATGTTCATAGGATCAATGTTGAATTCTCCTCCAACAATCACATACCCCAAGTACTACAGAGTAAACTCGCATTTCTTAAGGTCTCTAACCTTTCCATTAGATTTGAGATATTCTCTTCTGAGATAGATATACAGATAAATAAAGAATCTAAGTACACTATTACGAATGAATCTAGAAGGAGACATAATACATCATTCATTAAACACATAAATTTTACTGATGCATTACATAAACCAAAATGAACTACTAAGAATTCATATAAATATTACCTTGTCTTGATGGTAGTATTCCATGCATTTTATTCTTTGATGCATACCTTTTGGATCATGGTTTGAGATTTGAGGCTGTGTGCAAGGCTCTCGTTGGGATTGGGATATTAGTCTTAGAGATTGTAGAGCAAAAGACAAGTACGAAGAATGTGAAATGTTCCAGTCATTCGGTAGGCACTCAAGAAAACCCTATTAAGATTAATGACAATCCTTAGCCCTCATGTATTGCACATGAGGAGATCAAGAAGGAATATGTGTTGTTGAAGGCGGTAGTGGAGGAGAGTTTTCAGTCTCCCATTGCTTGATGTTGTGGCTATTTTGTAGTATTGTTTATATAATGAATAGTCATAGGTTGCTAGCTATGTTATTTCTTTCCTTATCTAAATCATTGGTCATATGGAAAACTATAAACAATTTGGACAAGTATGTAAATACTCATATGGTGGAGGACCTAATTTCCTTTAAGGTAGGCCTCTACCATGAGCAACTGGAAGTCTTTTTTGTGTATAATGTGAAAAGCTAGCTATGGTTTTTAGATAAAAAAAAAAAAAAAAACGTCATATTGTTTTGATGTTTATATTTTAACTAATTTAAGATCATCCATGGATGTTATCTACTATGTGTTAACGTACAAAGAACAACTAGTTGAGCATTTGATTGACATTAGATTACGTATGCATTGTGAGTATTTGTTGTAGTATCAAGAGTTAATTGGATGATTTCTAAGAGGGTATGGTGTTTTACTTCTCTTATGTTTAGTGGAATAAGAAGAAATGCTTAATTTTATCTATGATTTTTCATGACATATAAAATCATAGGAAACAAAGTATGGACTGGGGCCAATAGAAGATATGTTGAGAGATGGCATGAGGAAGGGATTAGAAATAATGTGTATTGTTTATGAAACACTTGTTGCTATGGAACTCTTTTCCATTTACACAATCGTATTACACTATAACTATAGATATACTCATTTTACTTTATTTCTCTGTTTGTAGATGGAATATGAAAATGCAAAAAAAAATCAAGATAACTAGTGCAACATTGCAAATAACCCAAGTACAATACCCCTTGCAAGTGATGAAGAAATGATTCATGCAAGTATATCGAGCAATTACATTAATTTAATATATGAATGAAAATCAATATGATTGAATGCTACACGTTTTATATTTTTTAATCTTTGTCTATAAAAATAAGACATTTTGTTTAATGTGGACATATGGCCCCAATTGGTATGATGACGGGTTACTAATAATTCTAACAATTATTTATTGACATTTTGATTATCAAAGATATTTATTTTGTCCCATTTTGTATGACGAAATGTCTTTTATTCATATACAATAAAATAAGTTTCTTATTCTATTGTAGTCTTTGGTGTCGTAAAATGTTACAACATTATGAAAAACTGTGAAAATCTACATACTTTGAAATGTTACATTGTCAATTAAATATGATGATTTACATTATTTCAATGGTGTAATCAACTAATATATTTGTTTAAATGGTACAACACATTAACACAATGATTATATTGAAACAAATTAATTAAAATATAAAAATCAATATTATTATAAAAAATATTTGATTTTATGATTAACAAAAATTTATCAAAAAATAAGAAGTTGCATTTTCGTACCCACAACATGAAATAATTAAGCACCGAAACGTATTGGTGAATTTTATTCATTTGAACTCAATGATGCATTTCATACCTATTTGTGCATTGGTGCATTTGATTAAGTTATTTATATGCATTAGTGTGATATACATGTAAAAACACATGAGTGCTAATAATTGTAATAAGAGTACTTATGCTCCTAATTTAAATAACAGCAATGTTCCTTTCTACAATAATGTTACCATTTCCATTATTGATCTGGATTTATGAGTGGAACGAAATGAATAGCAGATTTAATACAATAACAAAGATATATGGAGAACAACAACAAATATCCAGTGAACAATAAGTTCTATTGAATAAATAAAATAGGTTGAAATTGTAAAACTACAGAACTGGAAACAACTTACTCGAATGGTGGTAGTTATCTCTGAGAAGAGATGTGGCTGTTATGTGCATTCGTCTGAGCATAATTATTACAATGAGGCTCCAGAGGCCTTTTTAACATTACTCATGAATGCCAAAACCCTAGACATCCAAAAACCTAACCCTAGGAGATAAAATGCCAAAAGTTATGTGGGCCCCGATGGGTAAGTTGGTATCTCAACTTTCCATGGTCATAACTTTTGCATACAACTTCCTTTTTAGGCGTCTGATATCTCATTGGAAAGTTTTTTTTTAGAAATACACATTATGTTGCAAACTCTAAATCTGTCTACAATTTGACTGTGGTAAGAGAAAAAAACATTGTTTATGACCCCAAAACGACCTTGGAAGTACAAAGAGATGTACTGACATGGAAACTTCCAAAATAAGTCAGTTGGAATAGGTGGGCGACCACCAATATCCACCTGGATGTTGTGTAGGGCTTTAGGACAGCCTTGAAAGTGCATAACCCATAATTACAAATAAATGTCATGATTACAGAGAAATGTGTTGAACTAAAAAATGTCAAGATGAGCCAGTTGAAATAGGTGGGTGGCCACCAATATCCACCTAGATCAATCCTCTCCCCTTAGGAAGAAATAGTCTCCATTGTGTTGAGTGCCTCCATTAGGTGAGGAACGTTCTGTTGAATTTGACCCTGGGTGAGCCACTTTCCTTGGTGCAGGAGTTTTCTTGCCTTGACAACCCGATAAACTTGGATCCTCTATTGGCGAGTAATCTTGACATATGTATCCACTATCTGATCAGTGGATGCTTGTTCCACACTATTAGGGTTGAGATCTGTTGGTTTCAACTATTCTGCGATCTCCTAGGTGTCCAATAATGATGGAAAATATGGCTGAAGGAGGTCCACATTGAACACTGGGTACAAGCCAAGGAAGGGGGGAGTGTTGAGCTCAAAAACATTGTCACCCACAACCTTGGTGATAGTGTAAGGCCCATAGCGATGTGGATGGAGCTTTCGATGGGGACATGTAAGGTGCTCTTTATGCAAATGTAACCATACCTTTTCTCCCATCTGAAACTTGTGTGGTACCCGGTGTTGATCATGGCGCGACTTGTACTTAGCATTGGATTTCTGCAAAATCTCATGGACTTGTTGGCGGATGTGTTGAATCCGCTCAATGAATTTGGTGGCTTTGTCAGCCTCAGACTGAACATGGGAAGATTTTTCCTGTGTGGTTGCAAGAGGTAGTGCAACATCAATGGGACCCAAGGGTTGGAATCCCAACCCCACCTGAAATGGGCTATGGTCGATGGAGCTATGGAGAGCCTTGTTGTAGTTGTGCTGAACATAGGGAAGACTCTCATCCCATGTACGCAGATGCTTAGAGTTATACATACAAAGGATGTGCACAATCATCCATTTGACGACCTTTGTTTGGCCATCGGTTTAGATGTGGAAGGCAGTGGATTTAGTGAGCTTGGTATTCAACAGTGACTAGAGACTCGACCAAAATGTGTTGAGGAACCTGTTGTCTCGATCTGAGATGATGGTAAGTGGTATCCCAAAATGGACCCACACCCGTTCGAAGAAGAGCTTGGCATTATCTATTGATGTGATGCTCTTCTTGCAGGCTGTGAGAATGGCCATCTTAAAAAACCGATAAACCACCACAAATACACAATCATTTCCTTGCTTGGTGGATGGAAGGAAAAACATGTAATCCATCGAGATGGATTCCCAAGGCCTCTCAGGAGTAGGAAGAGGGGTGTATAAGCCTTTCTTCTTGGTGGATGGCTTGAAAATGACACATTCAGTACAATATTTGATATACATGCTGACGTCTTGTCGAAGTTTTTGCCAGTAAAAATGTTTTTGTAGAAAGACCAAAGTTTTCTCCATGCCAAAATGTCCTGCCATATGACTGTAGTAAGCCTTCCAAATCACCTTTTTACTCGCTTGCGGGAACACAAAGGTGGCCCAGATGGCATAACAATCCATCCTGGATGTGAAAATCGATGGCATTCGCGCATGTACCAAAGAGTTGATAGGTAGTGGTGAAGTCAAGATCTCGTTGATAAAGTTGGGGCCACTCAGATGCCTCATGCCCATAGGAATGGAGCATGGTGGTGAGTGCAACAATGGGAGGACCACTGAGGAAATCGGTAACACGATTTGTGCTCCATGTCTTATACTTGATGTTGAGATGTAATTGTTGCAGGTATGTGGACCACTTTTGATGGATGTCGTTTTGCAACTTTCTTTATGTCTATATGAACTGCAGAGGCTTGTGATCAATGTGGATGATTGTTTCTCTTCCCATAATGTAATCTTTCCATTGACAACAGGCTTGCACAATGGAATACATTTCCTTGTCATAGGTGGGGTATTTACGGACGATATCTGAGAGTGTCTCACTATGGTATGTTATAGGATGATCGTGTTGAGTGATAATTGCCACTACAACATAGTCGAATGCATCAGTCTTAATTTTGAATGATTGTTGCAAATCAGGTAAGGAGAGTACTGGCGCTGAGCACAAGCGATGCTTCAGATCATCAAATGCTTGTTGTTGTGCCTTTCCCCATGCAAACTTTACCTTGCCACCTCCCTTGGTCACTTGGCTAAGGGCCCATGCAATATGGGAGAATCCCAACACGAACTGTCGGTAGAAGTTGGAAAGTCCCAAGAAACTTTGAAGCTTAGTTAGTGTGGTCGGGGCTGGCCAGTTACGAATCACTTGGATTTTAGTTGGATTCGCATGTACCCCATGCTCATCAACAATGTAGCCCAAGTATTGGACCATATTCATGGCAAAGGAGCATTTTTCCAAGTTGGCATATATATTGTGTTGCTACAAAGTGCTCAAAACCTGCTGAATATGCTGCCTGTGCAGACCCAAGCGTTGCTAAAGATGAGAATGTCATCCAGATATACCACCACAAAAGAGTTGGTGAAGGGTATCAATACATCATCCATCAACCTCATGAAAGTTGCTAATACATTTTTTAAGCCAAAGGGCATGATCGACCATTCGAAGAGGCCTTCTTTAGATTTGAAAGTTGTCTTCCATACATCAGTCGGTTCGATGGGATCCTGGTGGTAGCCAAAATTTCGCTCAATCTTGCTGAAGAACTTTTCACCTTTGAGTTGGTCAAGAAGGTATCAATTTGAGGAATTAGGTACCGGTTCTTGACTGTCATTTTGTTTAATGCTTTGTAATCAATGCAGAGCCGCTAGGTCCCATCTTTCTTCTGCACCAGTACAATCAGGATTCCACAAGGGGAGGATTTGGATCAGATGTGCCCCTTTTGAAGTAGATCTTGGATTTCACGCTTGATTTCATCATTTTCCATCAGCGAGTGACGATAGTCTGGTCCATTAAGAAGAGGTGCATTAGGGGTTAGAACAATTGGATGCTTGATTTGGCAGTGCGTCGGTACCCTGGTGGGTGAGGAGAAGATGTCTATGTATTCTTACATGATCCCGTCCACATGCTTCTATTGCAAAGACAGGCTCTGTGTAGAGGTCACGGATGTGGCAGCGACCTTATGCTTACTGTGAGCATGCATCACAAAGAAGACGAACTTCTCAGTCTATGAAATGACCTTACTGCATTGCTTAGTAGAGATTAAAGAAATAATAATAGGTGGCACTACCTCTAGTATCCTGTACAATCGTCTACCCAAAGTAATAATAGCACTACAAAGTCTAGACTCATACACAACATGTCGCTTCCATAAATATGGTTGGACTAAAAGAACATCACAAACTTTAAGGGGAGCAATATCACACAATACCTCGTCTTTGAAGGGCTTGATGTCGTAGGGAAGACGACACTGCTGGCTAACGTGAAGATCTCTTCCTTGGCGAAGCCAACCGATGGTGTAGGGTTGCGGGTGTGGTGTCATTGGCAGGTCCAGCCGCTTGACAACCTCTATTGAAATCAGTTTCTTCTGACTGTCGCTATCGAAAATGAAATGAAGTGGAGCCCCCTTTACCCACATTTGTGAGTGAAAGAGGTGTTCCCCTTCCTCTGGTTCTTCTGGTTGGATTGGCTGGACTTTGGTGGTAGCGATAGTGGCATTAGGTTCGACATCGATAATCCACTTCCCTCCATTTGGATTTGATTCAGAGTCGTAATCTTCCTCTGAATCAAAAGCTTTCAACTCGACCACCAGTGACTGCTTGGAGCGACATTCTTTGATGTTGTGCTAAGGGATTTTATGGTATTCACACCACTTTCACGTGTCCTCCTTCGACTTCTAACCACCCTTCTTGGGTTGCGGCTTGGACTGGTTTTCCTGAGAATAACCATCGTTGCTCTATTCCTTTTTTTGGGGGTTGGGGACGCATTTTCTTTTCTTCAACTATGAGGAGTTTGCAAATCCAAACTCTCACCTCTTCTGCTTAATTTTTTTTTTGATCTTGAAAGCATATATATAAGACACACCTTAATGATGCAATGTCAAGAAACTCCATTTCTATTTGAATGTATCTATGTAGATAGTGATGGTATTTGAGCATCATATGCCATTTAAAGTCTTTAATACCTAATTTGGTGAGCAAGGTATGAAAAATATTGGTGAAATATGGTAATGTTTGGTCCCTTTCCTGACGCAACGTGGTCCATTTTGTGTATTGGTCCTTGTAGCTTCCAATAGAGTAGTATTGTTTTTTAATAGCATCCTTGAAGGAATCCCATGTAGGGGCGACTGCAAATATTGCAGATTCTCCTGTGGCCCTTTGCTCAGAGTAAGTATCCCACCAGTGCTTAACATGGGGGACAACCTCAAGGTGTGAGAATGTAATTTTTTTCCTATCAGAAAAATTGTGCATCGAAAAATACCCTTCAAGCAGATTCAACCATTTATCTACAACATCCGCATCTATCACTCCTTCAAATAATGGAATATCAAAATTTACTTGTACCTTGAAGGGGGTTGTGTGGCTGCTTGATGAAGATGCGTCTGCTGTGGGCATTCATCGAAAGATCTATTCAAAAAATTTCTTCATTTTGTTCCTTTGTCACGCAAGGGCTTCCTCAAGCAATAGTTTAAAAGGATCTCCTACTCCATCGTTTTTATTCTCACCCCCCATAATTTTTTTTCGGGCTCGGCATGACCGGTCTTGCAAAAGCTCAATTGGTTCAAGTCCCAACTTCTTGTACCCAGATCTTGTCGGGGACATGCACAAAGAAAAACAAACGAAGAGAAGATCGCTCTGATACCACTGACCTAGATTTATGAGCAGGATGAAATGAATAACAGATTGAATACAATAACATAGACATGGAGAACAACAATAGATATCCAGTGAACAATAAATTCTATTGAATAGAGAAAATAGGATGAAACTGTAAAACTGCAGAACTGAAAACAACTTGCTCGAATGGTGGTAGCTATCTCTGAGAAGAGATGTGGCTGCTACACGCATTCCTCTAAGCAAAATGTAAGTTATCGGAATTGAATGAAACCACTTCCATTATGACCGACTCGTCGCACTGATTTTGATCATATATTTATTTTCTCCAACAGACATTGTATGCAAGTTATCACACTCTGACAGTTTTCCCAAACAACTAAAAATTCAACAGGTGAACTGACAAAAGTCAATGATGATGTCAGCATGACGTCCTGCTGACATTACCAAAGTGACATGTGGAAGCACAGGTAGCAGGGTGACTGGGTAGTGACAGGGACCAATACAACATTGACAAGTGGCATCATGGAGAACCAATGAAAGGGTGCCATGTGGCACCCCATCACTAGTTGAAGGGCAAAATTATTTGGAGCTCATGGGGTTCGACCCCTTGACCTATTGGCCGAATAATGCTTAGAGAAAGGGGCGAATTACCATTGCGCCAAAGGTGTTACATGTGTAGCCTAACCATTTTAAATTTATATATGGTTTAATAAATGTTGAATGGTGGCTGAAGGGGGTTGGGACTGGGGCTGGGGATAAGCCCCAATCCACGAGTGTGTTATATAATGTGACCACAACTTTTGTCGGAGGCGCTCCACCATGCAGGTAAGCCACGGGCTATGGTTCTGGCTTCCACTCCCATGTGACCCGGTTCCGAACACTATTTCAAATTTCAGTTAAGCCCTTTTTTCAGGGGGTTCCACCATTGAAAGGGCATGCGACCAGGTGTTAGCCTAAGAGGAGTCCAACACATAGCCCTTTGGGATTGCGCTTGGCCACATGTCTCCATATATGACCATTTAAGGGGGCACGCGTTGGGTATAAGGGGCTTATCCCCAAATATATTGCAAAGTGGGTTTTTACTATATAGTTTGGGAATTTTTATGATTTTTAGGCTTGTTATTGAAGATTTTGGCCATTATTGGGAGATATTGGGATCTTTTTGAGGCCAGATCTTGGGAGGAAGTTGGGGAATGATAACCAACTTCAAGCCTATATAAACTAGGCCTTCTTGAGGCCATGGGAGGACAGTCAGAGAAGAGTTATGTTGAAGGAAAGCCAAGCCAAAGCCATTTTTATGCAGGGAAGTTGTTGAGGAGCACATGTTTGCAGGCCATTTCTGGGAGCTCCGGTCATTCGTTTTGAGTGTCGTTTCTTCTGTTGGGTTCTATAGATCCGTGAGAACAAGACCAGATCAGTCTTGTAGCCTTATGGCACTGTTGTGATGTACTTATTGAGCTTTGAGCCGAAATAAAGAAGCCTCACCCATTAAGACAAAGGCCCGGAGACGTAGGCGAGATTGCTGAAC
This sequence comes from Picea mariana, assembly GCA_032191745.1. Classification (NCBI taxonomy): domain Eukaryota; kingdom Viridiplantae; phylum Streptophyta; class Pinopsida; order Pinales; family Pinaceae; genus Picea; species Picea mariana. The sequence goes on from JASDQU010372632.1 coordinate 109,131, forward strand.
TCCATTATCATGTCCCTTGTTATGGTTTGTTGTTCTTCATGCTTAAGTTTAGATATGTATATTGTTTTATGGTTGCTTTGTTTCTTCATTAAATTCATCCTCTTTCATTCAACTTCCTAAATGGTTAATAAACGCATGCATAATAACTCAACCATTGTCATTTAAAAGATCTTTTTGGATCACTATCTTACTGAAAAATGAAAACACCAAAATTAAAAAGGATTCATAATCTATATAGTTTATTGTACACCTATAGTAACTTACAAAATTTGGTAGATATCATAATGTTATAACATATAACATTGCATTCTCCATTCATGCTCAAAGTATCAATGTTCAACATGATCCCTCAAAGGTATGAAGAGAATCCCAATAAATTCAAACGATATATCTTTATAGAGGTTATAAGACTATATAATATATATTTATACATGAATATATGGTTATGATATCAACTACTAATTCATTTCACAAAATAATATTAGTTATGGAACACATCGACTTAGTCTAATATGATCACTAGCATAATTCTTGGGAAGAAAAAGTAAGAATCGATCATGTGTTTTGTACTATGCAATGTCCCTCTAGGCTAATATGTGGTACCATGAGTTACTGCTAAGGTGGCACAAAATATCCATTATTAAGTTGGTTCAAAATATATTTGGTTTGTTAAGGTGGCACAAAATATCAACTATTAAGTTGGTTCGAAAAAGATTTGGTTTGCATGTTTTGAAGTGTTGAAATGTTTAATTTCAACATCAATAACGCACAATAATTTGGGCATGACAAGGTAATAGCAGTGGTCATATGAGAATGTGGTGCAATGCGTTCTATAAAATGTCGAATCTAGTTATACTACAACATAATCCAAACCACTAATGATCTAATATGGCGAGGTGTTGTATTCATGCACAAATTAGTGAATGCATTATAAAATGATTTTGAGAACTATTTCCTTTTTTTCTCCTTGAATTTTTAGATCAATTTGTGAATTGTTGGTATAGCCTTGATCTTGTCCTTTTGATTGGATTTACTAACTAGCCCTTTGTCGATAAAAAATATTGATCAACTTGATTTCCTTCCCTTGGAATTAAAAAAAGAAAAATCGATATCAAAAGAAGGAAATTTTGAAATATTATCATTTCATATCAGATCCTTCATTTTTAGCTTCGTCATGCATTTTACAGATTAAAAATTCGAGTCTGTATGCTCAAGATATCCATGTTTTTTTTCAATTGCCCAAAAAACAATTTTTCCATGTGCAACATAACTGATATCTTTTTTGGAACAATGATTATGTTCTTTGAACCATGCTAATTTTCTTGGAACCACACTTATTTTTCTTGTTTTTGTTCTTAGCACTTAAGACTAAGTCTTGACTTAGTCTCACTTTCTTAATTCTTCATTCCATACATTTTCTTGGTTCTTACTCTCCCACTTCCCATACTTAGTTTAAATTACTCTTGTGGGGATACCCCCACATCCCCTCTACCCCATTCTCTTTCTAAGGGGTCGAGTTCAAGTCTCCATGGTCCCTCCTTAACTAACATTAAGTGTATGATACACTTTTTAATATATAAATTAAAATATTCAAAGAATCCCATGCATTTGGGATATCAATTTAAAGAAAAATTTTGAAATTTTAATGGAGTAGAATAAATTAGATCAATGGCTAAGATTAACCCGTGAGTTAAATAAACAATTGTTGAGCGACGAATTTATAAGAGCCATAACTTCAGATCCAAGAGACAGATTTGGGAAACATTTACCTCATTGGAAAGGAAATTAGACGAGGAAGATGATGGAATGGTTTTCAATGGTTGAAATTGGACATATTTTTCTCATAAATTAAAAGAACAATCAACAATATTTTAATGGTGTGTTGGTAAATCTACTTGACACCTTGACTTCCCACGCTCATATCCTGAGATCCAAAACTCCAAATCATGCTCAAGAGGACTTGTTGGAAATATGAGATTATGAATATTGCACCTATAATGTTTTCTATGGCTGTAAGGGAAAATATATTACTCATAAAATTAAAACATAGTCCATGTTTATTAAAGGCAGTCAAATTGAAAACTTGAAAATAAAGTTTATTAAAGAAATAAGTGGGCCTTAATTGGAGGCACAAATTTTAATGACATAAGTCATTAATGAGAATTCATTCAAGTATTAATTAAAAGTGGTTTACTCAAAAAAGAGATAATGGAAAGTTCTAGAAAGGCAAACCCTAACTACTTCAAGAACTTTGTGATCACATCTTAAAAGGGAAAGAGAAAGCACTATCAAGAGGTTGGCAATCAAAAGTTTATATAGTAGTGAAGAGTCTGCAAGAAGAAAAGTTCTATCTCTCCTGCAAAGAATTAATTGGGGCATTACATTAGTGACTTTTCATACTTTGATTTGAAAGCATGCGATTTCAAATGTATTTCCTATCAAAATCGTTTTTGGGTTGTAATGAAGTTATTATTTAAATTTCTTTGAAGACCTTTCATTTCTTCATCTTGCAAAAGTCATAGCAGATTCTAAGTTTAGTTTCTCTTACCAGAAAGAAAGAATGCTTTTGAAGGGAGACTCGAAACTTTGTAGACACAAATATATGTTGGCACATTTTATCTTAGCTTTTCTTTAAATGATCTGATGTATATTTATAACTTTATATAAGATTTGTACATTTGTATAGATAATATTTATTGGAAGATATCATGGCGTTTGATCTTTAGCATTTACCCCTTACACTCATTGCAAAACCATACAAAGAATCTTCCAATATTTCAGCCAAAGAGGAGTACCACCTATATAAAAGTGCAGGGTGATTCATATCCTTGTAAGGTTTCTATTTGGATCCTAATCAATCTAAATATAACCATTTTTGGTGACTTTGTTGGGGAACGATTTGTTTTCAAGAAATATGATACTTTTTAGGATCATAAATTATTGGAAAACTAGAAGATATCTGGTTGAAGTTTTGAAAGATGATCTAGATATTGATTCAAAATGAATTGGGTTGTTGAAAATATTGTTCAAGGAGCACTAAATGGACTTGAAGATATATTTTTGAAATTTCATTCACAAATCAATTGTGACAATTTCTATAGAACTAAAGAACAATCCAAGATTTGGGAGGATAATCTCCTTGGTGACTCCATCATCGAAACTCTAGATTTTGAAGAAAAATGCCTTGGCAACTCCATAAAAAAGATTCAATAATTTCAAGAAGACCTATATTATGACTCCTCCGAGAAATTTCTTTCATTCTCTAAAGACATTTTGCCTTCCCATCAAACCCAACTGAAATTGTTCAAGTTATAGAGAAGGGAGAAGGTACCCAAAGAAATAAACAATTGCATAGAAGTCCACTCAATTTGCAAGGAGAAGTTCATCTCTTGCCAGATATTTCCATGGAAAATTTTCCAATATTCTTTGGAAATGATTCAAATGATACAGAAAAGTCTTGTGAGATATACAATGTGGCTGAAAATGATGTTGCATGTTGGTTATTTGTTTTTAATTTAAAGGAAAATTCTAGTGAATGGTTTTATTCATCGCTACCCAGAAACATCACTAGTTGGGATGTACTAGAAAATTTATTTGTCAAAAAATATTTCCCAAGAAAAGATCCATATACTCTTTTCTTGAAGCTGGTTGAAATCCAAATGAATGATAAAGAAATAGTCAAATATTTCACTTTCAGATTCATGAAGATTCTTCACAAGATTCTATTAAGTTTTCTTGCTATGCATAGCCTCCCATTCTAGTAAGTTTTCTTGCTATTTTCTTCTTTTTTTGGTGAAATTACGTTGTCGATCACTCATTTTGGGCTAAAACCAACGACGCACTTGCAACGTTTTGTGAAGGGACCCCACGACTAGGTTGCACCTTTTGTAAAGGAAACCTAAGATCGAGCATTGTGATTTCTCGTGTGGCCTTATTGTCCACAATCAAGCTTGTAGAAGGTTAATTTGGTCTACTTTAGTTTTTTTTTTATCCTTTTTTGGTTGGGTTTTTGGTATTTGTGAGCCTTATAATCTTTTTATACATGGTTTTAATTCCTTTTTCTCTATTTTTGTTGGAAAATATATGCCAATTTGTTTTCTTACTTCATGGGAAATTTAAGGTTTTATCATAAATTATGTCATTTTTTCAATTGTAATACATTTGTAGATTGCAAATTTGGTTTTCACTCTTGATTTGCATCCCTATCCTATTCTCATTTCTTTGAATGCCAAAGGTTTTTTATTTGTTTTCATGAGATTTGGTGTGAATGACCTTAAAGTTTGTAGAGATAAAGAAAATTGCATTATCATTGTTGCTTGAAGTATGCTTGTTGATGCATTCATTTATAAAACATGATAGGAAAGATTTGAATTTTGAAAATTGAAATGATTTGTATTTAAAGAAAAAGTTCTTGTCATTTTTACGTCTCTAAACAAATCTTGGCAATTATAATCGCAAATTTTTTCATTCATGCTTACAAAAAATAAAAAATAAAAAAAAATTGGTATTTTGAAGCACATGCAAAAGACAAAAAACAATATACTTGTAAGTCTCACTAGTAGGTTTGTTTTTTAGCAAGTGCTTTAAAAAAAATAAAAATTCTTTCATACTTGAATGAGAAAATACCAACCCTAATATTAATACTTAAAGTAAAATATACCAGACCCTTTTCTTTGACATAAAACTTGTAGTTTAAGAGTTAAGGCCTTTAAAATAGTTTTGGAGATAGTTTCTTAGGGACATCAAACAAAAACTAGAAGTTGATTAAATAAGAGTGAAACTCTTTTTCTAATAAGTGTTTCTATTGTGAAAACTCCTCTAACATAAGAGTAAAGCATTAGTTTATCTATGGTAGTGTGGGAATCCCCCATACTAAAGCAACATGTATATTAGTGGTTTTAATGGGAAGTGATATTATAAGAGATGAATTCTATCCTATATTTGGAAGAGAGTTGTGATGGATGTTAGTTTACGCTCATATAACCCTAGCCTAAGCATTCATGCTTGACCCACCACTATTACCCCTGGTTTTCATCTTGTAAAGAGGTAGATTAATGGTCATTCCTAATATTCCACTTGGGGATGATGTGTTCATGGGATTGCGAATCGTACATGAGATATACGGTGCATCTCATTTAGGGAACCCCCTTTGAATTTATCACCTTGGGTGTGGGATTCTTTGTGGGGTCATTATAACTAGTATTTTTCTTACCTTCACTTGGGTTTAACCTTTAGCATATTAACCTAAAGTGGAGGTTGAATTGGAAGCCACAATTACCTTGAAACCATGTTTTCATAATTGGTCTATAGTGTATTATAGAGGGACATTTTTTTCGTATACATTCTCATGTAGTAAGGTCATATAGAAAATTGGTTCTTTGTAAATTAGTGACATCTCACTTTGATTTCCTCTTATCAGAGTGGCATATCCTAGTCCTATATCGATAAATATCCGAGCTGACCATTTGATCAATTATACTCATTACTTTTGAAATACTTCACTCACCTCTTACATATATTAAAAGTCCCTCCCCAACATTTAGAGAGGAAAGAGTATTTCTTGTTTTACAATCCAATCAAATATCTAATCATTTCTAATATTTCTAGGGATACTAACCAAGGGGAATCCTTCATAAAGTAATCCTTTTACCTTTCCTCCACTTGGAAATGTTGGTGTCCCTATCATGGTTACCTTGAATCTCCTTGTATCTATTTTAGCATTGTCAGTTTAGTTTTTATCCTCTTAGAATGGCTTCACTACTTTTAATACTTTTCTAGGAAGTAATTCATATGAGGGGAATCAAGTTGACTTGAGCCATTTGCTTTCTTCATGACTTAACTTGGTTCCACTTATTTTTTACTCATTTGGTGAAACTATAGTCTTTGAACTTAGTCAAAATAGTAACTAGAAGGTTGAAAGGAAGATAAGAAAGAAGAACATAATAAGGAACCATGTGAAAGGGGTAACCTACTAACCAATGTCAATAAAATTGGGAGAATCCACAATGTTGAGAAACCTAGGTTTATAGGACACAAACCTAAGTTTCCTTGTAAAATATTCCAAGAGGACCATTTGGATCATATTTTCCTTACCATTGTAGATGCACACATATTTTAGTCCCAAGTATCCTTTGATCCTCAATATCTTGTGGTTCTCTATACTCCCCTCCTGAGAAACTATTAGTTGATAATGTGGATAAGGCGATGGAATCTTCTCTTGATCTCACTCTTCTAGTTAAAATGTTATGTCCATTGAATAAATATCCTTCATCAACAATTTAGAATATTCAAGACAAGAAGAAACACCATTTTCTTCGAGTGTGAACCCTCCAAGATCTAGGTTCATCAACTTTGAATTGGATATATTAGAATAGCCAAACCTTCCTTCTTGTACACCTATTCCATTACAGATCAATGTTAACTCAAACGCTATTCATTGGTGTATTGTAGATAAATCAACCTCCTCTAGCATTATGTCATCATCCACTTGGAAACACTTAGGTTCTCCAACACTCATCTCAACTATGATTATATTGTTGGATTTTCATAGAATATCTCATGAACCTATAGGTATTCTCCATGAATTACCTATTTCGTTAGGTGGGAAGACTATGTTAGACATTGTGATTGTTGTGACAAGGCCCTTGGAATTAAATATTCTCCTTGTGAAAAATTGCATACATGCTATGAATATTGTAGTGTCTTCATTTTTTTTGTGATGCAATATCTTTATTTTCACTACTGATCAATTAACATAGTATGATCATGAACCATATTTAGGTGTTGACCATGCGATGCCTTTTTTTACTCATACTGAATCTATGCCTATTGTTTGGTTGGACACTATTATTCGACAAATGAATTATGTCACTTCATACCTCATTATTTCAATTGTGATTAAGAAGGAATCTTTGCATTCAAACTCATAATCTTTGGACTTGGGTCTAGTAGTTGATCACTTTTTCTCTCTAATGGGGGCATTAGAACCTTTGTTCTCCACTATTGACCCAAGTGATTGTTTGATTTACATCCTATTTGGGATGATGATTTCCCCTTAGAATAATCCTTCCTTGCGGCTATGATTGATTTAGAAGTTCCTTGGTATGATCTTAGTTATAGTTCTCTTGTCCTTTTTGAAGACACTCTCCATGGATGGGTGTTGTTGTAACTAAATATATCACTAACTATGCTTCTAAGTTTAATTGCTTCACTTATATATCCTTATAATTTGGCATTGTTGAGTCTTTGATTTACTCACTCTAGCGCCGAGCAAGGTATTTATGAAGATATCAAGGTTTATAACACCCATATCACAACAACTTTCAATGGATCTCTCTTTCTTGAATTTTATATATGGTATTGTTGTTTTTGTTTTTTGGGTGCAAGACTTCGCTGTGTTGGATTTTTGTTTGCTCAAGGATCATTATTTGCTCATTATTGGACTCATTCAGGTACATTCCAATTTTGGAATATAGGATTAGAATTTCACTTTGTAGAGCCACATTTCAACCTTTTTCCACCTAAAGTTACTATAAGGTCCACCTCATTTGATGATGGTGTGCTAGCCCATCTTTTTGTTTGTACTTTCCCAATAAAAGAGCCTTCCTATGATGAGTTTCCCTAATTTAGCACCTTATTTCCCTATAGTTCCCATCCTATTTGGTCTTGATAATATTGAGATCCATTTTAGATTGAGAATGCATTGTGAAATTCATTCTTATTTCTATATCTATCTTTGGTTATTTTCGATTGGGCTCCTTTTTTTGTTGAATTGTTGTTATACTTTACATATTTCTACTTACATAATTTTTTCTCACTACATTTTATTGTTTATGTATCTTTTCTTGTTGCATATCTTATTTAGAAGTTACTATTTGCATGCAATTCATGATTTCCCTAGAGGAGTTATGCCATTGAGAACTAGTTCCTACTTTCTTATGCTTGGTTTATTGTATGATTCACTCTTGCATTGGGATTGATTCACTAATCCTTGTGACACTCATCTCTTATATATATTACTAGAATTATTTTTATTATTTTGTCATTCTTTCCACTCGATGATGAAAAAGACAAAAACATAACATATTATAAAAAGAGAGAGGGGGGTAAGAGTTTAGATCTTTGATATTTATTAATTTTGTGGTAGTAGCCCATTCGTCCTTAAATAGATTCCATGTTGGATTTACATTAGTCATCATTGAATATGTAACCTTTTCATTACCAATTGCATTTGATGTAGTTTAAATTTTTATACAATATATTACTTGTTCAATTGTTCCATGTCTCCACCTTAAAAACATCCTCATTATTTTTCACCTTGTGTTAAACAAAGGGATTCATTGTTTCGCTTCCTTGTCGAGTCTATTCCTATTAACTTTGACCCATTGATTTAGGAGTGTAACTTAAATGCCTCTTAGTACCTTGGTACCTATAATTATCAATGATAGGTTTCTTTGCATTCGATAGTGAGTTCACATCAATGGAACCTAACTAGATGATTCTTCAGTGTTTGAATCCAACACATTTATTTTCACTTTGAAGGACTGTATTTTGTACGTAGGTTCCTATTTTCATTATCGATGAGATACCTCATGGTAGGAATGAGTTTTCATTATGGATTTCTAACTACTTGGTTTCTCCCATGTTCAACTTCGATACATTTATTCACATGGAATATATTCTTACATGATGGCATACTTTTGAAGACCTCATGCATTTACTACATTTTCCTTGCTATAGATATTTAAATCCAGTTCAATATTGATATTTTTCTAGATCTAATGATGGAGTTTTTTTATATTCCTAACTATATAAACATTAAGTTGTCTTTTCCTGCTCAACTCCTTTGATATACTTTGACATGGATCCACTATGTCTATCTCATGGCCATAATTGATTATTTATTTACATGGATCCACAATGTATTATTCATGGACATGATGCTAGTCTTATAAACTACATGGATACATAATGCACTTGATTTGGTAGCCATGATTATTTTTCACCTAAGAATGGGTATTCCCACCTCATGAATAGAGTTATTATTGACCTTTCCCTGTGTTTTTGTTGATGTTATTCTAATCTTATGATTGTAGTGACTTGATGCTTGACTTGCCAAAATCTTGGTTACTTACTAAAAATTGGATAATGTATTTCAACCATCCATTTCCCTACTGATATAACATATTAGGGGGCATTTGTTATCACGTCAATATGGTCACCCTATATCAAGTTCGATACTTGTCTATTTACAACAATTTCACTTCACCTAAAGCATCATCTCTTGTCATTAATATAACCCTTGACTCAAAGTAACTTGTTTGAAAAATCCATTTTTTCCTAAAAATGTCCGTTTTACCTCTCGATCACATGTTTCCTTCTTTGTACTAACGACAGAGTGATGATCACACCTTATGGTCTAAAATCCAAAATAAACCCTATTTTTTTAGAAAGATATATGAAATTTCATGATTTTCAAGGCATAACAAGGTGAATATGATGAGGCCACTTGTATTACTCTCATTCAACCCTTGTAAAGAAAATACTTCTCTCTAAACCACCTGTTAGCACTTGAGATGTTCTAAGATTGCATTAGAACTATTCCAAGCATGTCTTAAACAATATTTGATGTTTGGTTGGGATGGTGGATCAGGTAGACTGTATTGAGAAAGAAGAAAGGCATAAAACTTGACTTAAGAACACCTTAGATCAGTGATTAAGTCCATTGGCCATGGAGTCATTTACAATATATTATGGATTAGAGGAAATTGAACTCAGTTCCAGACAAGTTTGGATTAATATGATGAAAGATAGAAGCAAGGAAATACATATATGAAATATACAAGCTTTCACAAGTTGATTCATCTTGTATATCCAACAGGTAGAACATCCATTGACTAAAAATGCTTCCTAAAAGATGAATAGAATATATTTGAACAAACTCATAACAAACAAAGCAGGTACGCTAAATATTTAATGCACAAGAATTCTGAGATGCATAAGCTCTATTCAAATATGAAGAAAATGAATATGGAAAACATAAAGAAGGTATAGATTGGCAACTAAATTCTCAAGAATCTTTGTAAATTGATTCAATCTATTGATATATGTTAGTTTGCTTCATATACTTGAATTTTTGCACATTATATGTATGCTTTGAATTCATAACTACCTTGTTATAGCATATACTTGTTCTTCTTTTGTAGGTTGACACCAGTGGAGATTAGGATAAAAATCAAAGATGAAAAGTGAGGATCGACATCAGAGGTAGGAAACAAGGTGTGAAGTATCCCCTTCTTTCCTTATCTCTTTCTCTCCTCAAAGTAGTTATTTTCTTATAGCAATGTTGTGTGTAAGGGTAGATTATGTCTTCTACATATGGTCTCACTTTGCTATGACATGACCCAAGGTCACAGGGGGGAAATATTGTAACAAAATTGGTGACCATACTAGGGATCTTTTCTTCTAGTTTGGGTCAGTCTTAGGGTGTCTTGTGTTGTCTTTGATTTCTGTAAATTTTCTTGTCTTCTAGGCTGTCTTTCCAGAGCATTTTCCATCTAGAAACTTTTTCAAAGTTTCCAGAAGCCTCCTTTTGGATTAGATTTTTTATTTTTCAAGTTTTACTAGTGCATCTGCACTTTATCCCTTTATGATTCACGGATATCCGTGATTTTCCTTTGTATGACCCGTGGATTTCCTCGAATCCTAGTGTACACAGTCACAGATCTGTGTAAGAATTGAATTTTTTTATCCTTTCTCTCAGTTTTGGAGGATCTGGTTTGGTTCTTCAGTACAATCTGAGCCTTCTGGGTTTTCTTTTTCTTTTGATTTTTGTGTTAAGTCTTGAAAAACTTTGAAATTATCTAAAAGATCCTACTTTTTGTTAGGTTAGTATTTTGGTTATAGGTTCTTTAGTTAGGTTGAAAGGCCAGTCGTGTGTGGCTAGGATGAGTTTCCAATTTGATTTTTGTGTTTCAGTTATTCTTGATTGTTTTCTTTTTTCCTCTTTACCTTATTCCCTTTGTTCATAAAAGAAAAAGGAAAATAGCATCACATTTTCATTTCATTTCTTTTAGTAACAGAAAATACAAAAACAAATTGTTTTTTAGTTATCTTTTATCTTGATCCCTTTCCTTAGAAATTTTCAAAAACATAATTTTCTTACTAGCACTCAGGTATTTAGGCATGTTTCTTTCTTTTGGTAGAAAGAAAAAGAAAACAAGGAAAAGCCTAGTTTTTTTTTTTTTTCTAGTTAGGTCTCTTTCTTTCTTTGCATTGTTTGCATTGTTATTTGAAAAAGAAAAATATACTAGCATAGGAAAAATTTGCATTTCAAGGTTTGAAGGATTGTTCATGCATTTTATTTTTCAAACTATTTTCTCTAGCTTGCAAACTTAAATCTCATCCTCCTTCATCAAACTCATATAAAAAATGAAATTTTTGTTGCCATCCTCGGGTCACCCGTGTGCAAATCGTGAATGTTCGCACCTTTCTAGTTTGCAACTCACAGATGCCCTAAAAAAATATGAAAAAATAAAATATTCCACATTTTCGAGCGGATTTTTCGGTTGTGATTGTCCCTAAACTCCCTTGGCCCATACACAATGAAATTCAACCACTGAAACCCCTTGAGGATGGTATAAAGGAATATTTGAGGGAATGGATGAGGAGGACAACCTAGGTGCAAGATTATGATGATGAATTTGCAAGATTCCCTATTTTCCTTAATCCTATGAGTATCATCCCCCTGATCCGGAACTTGTTTCATAGTACTCTTTATTCTCCATTATATGACCATAGGGTGTGTTATTATCCCTGTTGGATCATCCAAATAAGGGTCGTCTTGTTGAGTTAATGATTGAAGGACCAATGGAGGAACCTAGGAAGTTGGCTACCTAGGTTGTAACTACCTGCAGTTAGGGTTGGGGTTAGGATTAGGTTGTAACTACCTACCTATATTTTTTTCAATAAAAGATTTCTCTTTCCCTCCATACTTGTGTAAATTGATTCAATCTATTGATATATGTTAGTTTTCTTCATATAATTGAATTTTTGCACATTATGTGTATGCTTTGAATTCATAACTACCTTGTTGAAGCATAGACTTGGTCTTCTTTTGTAGGTTGATATCAGTGGAGGTCACGAGCAAAATCAACGGCAGAAAGTGAGGTTCGACATCAGACATAGGATACAAGGTGCAAAGTCTCCCCTTCTCTCCTTCTCCCTTTCTCTCCTCAAAGTAGTTATTTTCTTATATCATTGATGTGTGTGAGGGTATGTTCTATCTTTTACACATGGTCTTTCTATGATGTGACATGACCCAAGGTCACAAGGGAAAAATACCGTAACTGAATTGGAAACCATAATGCGGATCTCTTCTTCTAGTTTGGTTCAGTCTTAGGGTGTCTTTTGTTGTCTTTGATTTCTGTAGATTTTCATGTTTTCTAGGCTTTCTTTTCAAAGAATTTCCCATCTAGGAACTGTTAGCGATCAAAATGCACTGGTATTTTGATGAATGTTTTCATCACTCTTCACTTGATTTATCATTTTCTTCAATGTTTTGGCTAGTGTCTTAACCTCCATATTTTTATCAAGCTCCCGATTGATTACTTTTTCCCAAAAATCCTTTGGCTTCATCCTCTTGACCTGCGAATAAATGGTTAAAAATCTCATTTGAACTCTGCACAACCTATTCTTGAGTTTGATGTATTCCTAGTTTCTTTTATTTGAGATTTTTGTTAAAAGAGGAGCATGCTTTTAAATGGATTTATCCTAAACTAAATCTAAAGTTCTAAGTCCAAATCTAGTCATCATCCTACGTATAAATCTATGCCAAGGTCTACAAAATACAATACAAATCCTAGAGCACACTCACATGCCCAAGCTAAGAGTTAAGCCTCGATTCAACTTACAAATCGACACACAAGGCCAACTCATAAATCGAGTCCACATGTCAAAGTCTAGCGCTGAGCCACAAGTCATACTGAAACCAAGCCATGAGTTATGCCACATTTCAAGTCGTCAAATCCCAGCATCAAGTCGATATCAATCTCATTGTTTTTACCTAATAAAACCTCACCATATGCAAATATTGTAATATCTGAATTTCCATGAAATGTGGGATCTGTCCATGCACTGTTTGATAAAATTTTTGTAGCCATGAGACCACATGCAAAGGGCGCCACGAGGAATAAGAAGGGAGGTCAAGTTTTGACTATGATTATACAGATGTCTAAGGAGTTTCATTTGCAGATATCGGGCCACAAGAAGGAATGAACATGCAGGTACCTACGCCTCTTCATCAGAAAATCATATCGAGTAATGGATGCAGAGAAGAGATGCATTTTGGACATCGATTTTCAGGAAGCAAGGTATGTTGAGAACAGTAAATTAGATGCTCTTTTAATCTTTATCTGACCATCATCATTTGAAGATCTTGAGAAATGCCTACATCTAAGGGATATACAGGCATGGGAATATCAACCTTTTGGATCATTTTTGGGAAAGAGTTTTAGAACAAGAGTCTCATCTTGGATTGTCACTCCAGAGGTTTTAGAAACTTTCTTGTGAAGCGCCTATACAAGATTCACTTCCCCTGCCATATCTAACTTGGAGAAGTTGTAGGACCTATGATATCCCTTTATTGAGGTTTCCTTAAAGCCAGCCGGGGAAGAGAAAATTTATATTATTTGTAAGATGAACTATGAAATGGAGCCTATATGAAGATATATGTTTGTACCTCATTTAATAAAACAAAGAATTGGTTGATATTCTTAAAAGGATCTATTCATAGAATACTTATCCCAAAGATTATGTTGATGTAAGGTTGAAACAATCAAGTATTGAATATTTTTCAGAAGAAAATGCAGAAGAAGTTTTGGTTCTGAAAAGATATAAGGCAAACCTATGAAGATTTGAGGATCGAAACATTGGCAAGGGCCAAACTACACAATCAACAAGCAATCAGTGTAATCTACAGGAGCTCGGTCATTTATATTTGTCTATACTCTATTTTTGAATTTTTCTCAAGGGTATTATAGGATACATTTGAAGACACAGGGTATCAGATCCTCTTTATTAGTGGATGAAAAAAATGATTTTTTGATTTTAAACATGAAAGGTTTTCCTTTGATTAAAACAAAGATTTCACCATCCCAGAAGGCACAATTATAACCAATTAGCTGTTGAAAAGAAGAGCTTTCATCAGCTAATTAACAAATTCTAAGGCGGGATAGCTGGTGAAACCGCAGAGAAAGAATTTTGAAGATTTGAGCTCGAAAAAAGCGATTTTTGGGTGATTTAAAGGATAAGAGAGCATCAAAAAGATTAATCACCAAATCATGAAATATTCAGTTTCAAAGATTCGTGGAGATATAGGAGGTGAGTGCTTAATGGGTTAACAAAGCTTTGTTCACAGCTGTTGAAAGTTTTCCAACCACTAAAGACATGTGTCATTTCCTCCATGACACATTAGAGACATAGCAATGGTGAAGACTAGATGTCAAAGACCCTTTGAAGACAGTTTGATCCATATCGAGTAGATTTTCAATTACCTAATTGTGATTAGTTTACACTTTGTTTTCTATATTTAGAAATCCAAATCCATTTTTCATGGATCTGAGATCTATTGTAAGAGATATAAATACTTATCATTTTGATAAAGTAAAGGGGGGTTCAATTTTGGATATAGGAACTATACCTTTGTAACAGACTTTTCATATGATAATACAGATCACAAATTTCTCTCTCTATTAATGTCAGATTTCCACCCTTCTTCTGTACTCTTAGTCAAGTTGTTTTAACTGCAAAATGACTGTCATCTCATTAGTCAGTTCATAACTTGATTAATAGTTTCTTACATTGTTTATTAAACCCATCATTGTGTATCTGGTTTATAAGCATTGTCTTCTTCACCCACTTAAAACTATTATTTGATTATTGATCCTTGAGGGCATTGGTTTATTTGATTATTCATTTTGAATTTCTGGATACCATATTGTAGTTGAGTTATCCCATTGATCCACACATATAAAAACAAAAAAACAATTTTACTTTAAGTTACCAAGCATCCTTGACTTACAACCTCAAAGAGTTTCTTGGAGTGATAACAAGAACTTTTTCAAAGTTTCTCAAAGCCTCCTTCTGGATTGGATTTTTTATTTTTCAAGTTTCATGGTGTATCCGCTCTTTGTCCCTTTATGAGTCGTGGATATCTGTGATGTGACTTTGTATGACCTGCGGATGTCCGTGAGTCCTAGTGTACACAGTCATAGACTTATGTAAGAACTGGAATTTTTTAGCCTTTCTCTCAGTTTTGGAGGATCTGGTTTGGTTCTTCAATACAATCTGAGCCTTCTAGGTTTGCTTTTGCTTTTTATTATTGTGTTAAGTATATGAAAAATTTGAAATCATCTAAAATATATTTCTTTTGGTTATGTTATTCCTTTGGTTATAAGGTTCTGTAGGTAGGTTTAAAGGTTAGTCGTGTGTGGCTAGGCTAGGTTTCCAGTTTGATTGTTGTGTTTCAGTGATTCCTGACTATTTGCTTTCTTCCTCTTTTCCTTCTTCCCTTTGTTCGTAAAATAAAAAGGAAAATCACATCTCATTTGCATTTCATTTCTTTTTGTAACAGAAAGGAAAAAAACAACTTTATTGTTAGTTATCTTTTCTCTTGATCCCTTGCCTTTGAAACTTTCAAGAAAAGAATTTTCTTAGTAGCACTCGGGTCTTTAGGAATGTTGCTTCCTTTGGTAGAAAGAAAAAGAAAAAAAGAAAAGACCTTTTCTTTTTTTTTCTATTTAGGTCTCTTTCTTTATTTTCATTATTTGCATTGTTATTTGAAAAAGAAAAAGATACTAGCATAGGAACAATTTGCATTTCAAGGTTTGAAGGATTGTTGATGCATTTTATTTTTGAAACTATTTTCCCTAGCTTGCAAACTTAAATCTCATACTCCTTCATCAAAATCATCTAAATTTTTTTTTTTGTTTCCATTCGCGGATCACCCTTGTGAAAACTGCGGATGTATGCACCTTTCTAGTTTGCAACTCACAGATGCCCTCAAAAATTATGAAAAAATAAAATATTCCACATTTTCGAGCAAAGTTTTTAGTTGGGTTCGATCCCAAACTTCTCTTGGCCCATACACAAAGGAATTGAACCACCTCAACCCCTTGATTATGGTATAAAGGCACCTTTGAGTGCATGGATGAGGAGGACAACCTAGGTGCAATATTATGTTGATGAATTTGCATGCTTGCCTATTTTCTTTAATCCTATGAGTAGCATCCCCTTGATCTGGAACTTATTTTCCAGTACTACTTCTTCTCCCTTTTATGACCATAGGGTGTGTTCCTATCTCTTTTGGGTCATCTGAAGAAGGGACATATTGTTGAGTTGATGCTTGAAGGACCAGTGGAGGAACTTGGGCAGTTGGCTCCGAGGTAGTGTTGACGGTTAGGGTTAGGTTGTAACTACCTACCAATATTGTTTTCAATAAAATACTTCTCTTTCCCTACATAAATGTTTAAATTGATTCAATCTATTGATATATGTTACTTTGCTTCATATACTTGAATTGTTTCACATTATATGTATGCTTTGAATTCATAACTACCTTGTTGCAACATAGACTTGGTCATCTTTTGCAGATTGATACTAGTGGAGATCAAGAGAAAAATCAGTGGTGGAAAGTGAGGATCAACATAAAACATAGGATACAATGTGTGAAGTCTCCCCTTCTCCCTTTCTCTCCTCAAAGTATTTATTTTCTTATAACATTGTTGTGTGTGAGGGTAGGTTTCGTCTTTTACATATGGTCTCGCTCTGTTGTGATATAACCCAAGGTCACAGGGGAAAAATCCCTTAACAGAATTGGAAAACATACTAAGGATCTATTCTCCTAGTTTGGGTCTATATTAGGGTGTCTTGTGTTGTCTTTGACTTCTGTAATTTTCTTGTTTTCTAGGATTTTTTTTCAAAGAATTTTCCATCTAGAAAAAATTTCAAAGTTTCTAGAAGCCTCCTTCAGGATTGGGTTTTTTATTTTTCAAGTTTTATTGGTGCATCCATGATTTTACCTTTATGATTCATGTATATCTGTGATTTTCCTTTGTATGAACCACGGATGTCTGAGAGTCCTAGTGTACATAGTCGCGGATCTATGTAAGAATTGGAATTTTTTAGCCTTTCTCTAAGTTTTGGAGGATCTGGTTTGGTTCTTCAATACAATCTGAGCCTTTTGGGTTTGTTTTTTCTTTTGATTGTTGTGTTAAGTCTATGAAAACTTTGAAATCATCTAAAATATAGTTATTTTGGTTAGGTTAATATTTTGGTTATAAGGATTTTTAGGTAGGTCAAAAGTTCAGTCGCGTGTGGATGGGTTGAATTTTCAGTGTGATTGTTGTGTTTCAATGATTCTTGACTATTTTTTTTCTTCCTATTTTTCTTCATCCCTTTGTTCATAAAATAAAAAGGAAAATCATATCTCATTTGAATTTCATTTCTTTTGGTAACAGAAAAGAGAAAAAAACAACTTGATTGTTAGTCATCTTTTCTCTTAATCCATTTCCTTTGAACTTTTCAAGAAAATAATTTTCTTACTAGCACTCATGTCTTTAGGCATGTTTCTTTCTTTAGTAGAAAGAAAAAGAAAATAAGAAAAAACCTAGTTTTTTTCTTCTTCTAGTTAGGTATCTTTCTTTCTTTGTATTGTTTGCATTGTTATTTGAAAAAGAAAAAGATACTAGCACAAAAAAAAATTTCATTTCAAGGTTTGAAATATTGTTCATGCATTTTATTTTTGAAAATATTTTCCCTAGCTTGCAAACTTAAATACCATACTCCTTCGTGAAAATCATCTAAAAAATGATATTTTGATTTCCACTTGCGGGTCACCCATGTGAAAACTGCGGATGTCTATGCCTTGCTAGTTTGCATTTTGCGTATGCCCTCAAAAAATATGAAAAAATAAAATATTCCACATTTTCGAGCGTAGTTTTCGGTTGGTCTCATTCCCAAACTTCCCTTGGCCCATAAACAACAGAATTCAACCACCTCAACCCCTTGAGGATGGTATAAATGCACCTTTTATGGCGTGGATGAGGAGGATAACCTAGGTCCAATATTATGCTGATGAATTTGCAAGCTTCCCTATTTTCCTTAATTCTCTGAGTAACATACCCTTGATCTGGAACTTGTTTTCCAATACTCCTTCTTCTCCCTTATATGAACATAGGGTGTGTTCCTATCCATTTTGGTTCATCCAAAGAAGGACCATATTGTTGAGTTGATGCTTGAAGGACCAGTAGAGGAACCTGGGCGGTTGGCTCCAAGGGAGTGTCGACGGTTAGGGTCAGGTTGTAACTACCTACCTATATTGTTTTCAATAAAAGAGTTCACTTTACCTCCATACATATGTAAATTGATTCAATCTATTGATATATGTTAGTTTGCTTCATATACTTGAATTTTTTCACATTATATGTGTGCTTTGAATTCATAACTACCTTGTTGCAACATAGACTTGGTATTCTTTTGTAGGTTGATACCGGTGGAGATCGAGAGCAAAATCAAAGGTGGAAAGCGAGGATCGACATCAGACGTAGGATACAAGGTGTGAAGTCTCCCTTTCTCTCCTGATCTATTTCTCTCCTCAAAGTAGTTATTTTCTTATAGCATTTTGAGGGTAGGTTTTGTCTTTTACATATGGTCTCACTCTGTTGTGACATGATCCGAGGTCACAAGAGAAAAATATCCACGATATCTGGGATTTTCCTTTGTATGAAACACGAATGTCTGTGAGTCCTAGCATACACTGTCGCATATCTGTGTAAGAATTGGAATCTTTTAGCCTTTATCTAAGTTTTGGAGGATTTGGTTTGGTTTTTCAATAGAATTTGAGCCTTCTAGGTTTTCTTTTTCTTTTGATTGTTGTGTTAAGTCTCTGAAAATTTGAAATCATCTAAAAGATATTTCTTTTGGTTAGGTTAGACTTTTGGTTCTAAGTTTCCTTAGGTAGGTCGAAAGGTCAGTCATGTGTGGTTGGAATGAGTTTCTAGTTTGATTGTTGTGTTTCAGTGATTCTTGACTGTTTTCTTTCTTCTTCTTTACTTTCTTCCCTTTGTTCATAAAAGAAAAAGGAAAATTGCATCTCATTTGTATTTCATTTCTTTTAGTAATAGAAAAGACAAAAAAAACTTGATTGTTAGTTATATTTTCTCTTGATCCCTTGCCTTTGAAATTTTCAAGAAAATAATTTTCTTACTAGCACTAAGGTCTTTAGGCATGTTGCTTTCTTTAGTAGAAAGAAAATGAAAATGAGAAAAAACCTGATTTTTGTTTTGCTAGTTAGGCCTATTTCTTTCTTTGCATTAGTTGCATTGTTATTTGAAAAAGAAAAATATACTAGCATAGAAAAACTTTTCATTTCAAGTTTTGAAGGATTGTTCATGCATTTTCTTTTTGAAACTCTTTTCCCTAGCTTTCAAACTTAAATATCATCCTCCTTCATCAAAATCATCTAAAAAACAACATTTTAATTTCCATCTGTGGGTCACCCATGTGCAAAGCGCGAATGTTTGCACCTTACTAGTTTGCAGCTCGCGGATGCCCTAAAAAAATATGAAAAAATAAAATATTCCACATTTTTGGGAGGAGTTTTCAGTTTGGATCATTCCCAAACTTCCCTTGGCCTGTACACAATGTAATTCAACCACCTAAACCCTTTTAGGATGGTATAAAGGTGCCTTTGAGGGCATGGATGAGGAGGACAACCTAGGTGCAAGATTATGCTGATGATTTTTCAAGCTTCCCTATTTTCCTTGATCCTCTGAGTAGCATCCCCCTGATTTGAAACTTGTTTTCCAATACTCCTTCTTCCCCCTTATATGACCATAGGGTGTGTTGCTATCCCTTTTGGGTCATCTGAAGAAGGGCCACCTCGCTGAGTTGATGCTTGAAGGATCAGTGGAGGAGCCTTGATGGTTGGCTTTGAGGTAGTGCGGACAGTTAGGGTTAGGTTGTAACTACCTACCTATAATGTTTTCAATAAAATAGTTATATTTCCCTCCATACATGTGTAAATTTATTCAATCTATTGATGTATGTTATTTCATTTCATATACTTGAATTTTTTCACATTATATGTATGCTTTGAATTCATAACTACCTTGTTGCAGCATAGACTTGGTCTTCTTTTGCAGGTTGATACCAATGGATATTAGGAGTAAATTTAAAGGTGGAAAGTGAGGATTGAAATTAGACGTAGGATACAAGATGTGAAGTCTCTCCTTCTCTCCTTCTCTCTTTCTCTCCTCAAAGTAGTTATTTTCTTATAGCATTGTTGTGTGTGAGAGTAGGTGTTGGAGTTACTTCACACACACCTAGGATTTCTTTTTCCTAAGGTTTTTCCTTTTTTATTAGTTATAATTAGTCATTATCCATTCTCCTATATTTTAGGGGAGAATATTCCACGTGGAAAATATTCTCCTTCAGTTGACACTTCAGTTTGACTAGTTGAGTTGAGTTTAGTTGTTGCATTGGTTTTGTCACCATGCAACATTGGGATGATCACCAGCTAATGCGCACTTGCCTTGGGATCATCACCAGATTGGCGCATTACCCTTGTACCCCTCATTTAACTCCTCACTACTCTCTGTTTAGTCAGTTAACTGAAGACTAGTTGACTAATTAACTCAACTAGGTGGCAGTTCACTCCCGTAACTGCTTAAGAGACTAGACTAAGTGGCAGTTCACTTCCGTAACTGCTTGAGAGACTAGAATAGGTGGCATTTCACTCTCGTAACTACTGGTGTGTGTCCATATCACTCTATACCATGACTATGGAGAATTGGTTCTCCTCTAGTGCACACTCATTGAGCTATACAGAGTATATCATGTGTATATTATTCATTATTCATAACAGTTAATGAGAATTCTTCTATTCTTTCTCTCCTTCTTCTTATTTCTCAAATTCTCTCTGCAAATGTGTGTATTATTGTTTATCTAGATCTATTTTTTGTAGGTTCAACACATTTACATGGTATCAGATCTGACAGACTGTTAAGAGAAATCTACACCAAATTTTTTGCAGGTACAAAAGATTGAAGACAATGGAAAGATGGATTCCCAAAAAGAATTCATTCTTACACCTTACAAATATTTTGCATGGAAGGAGAAAACAACCATACATCTAGGAACCATAGGGTTGTACAGGCTAACCTTGAATACAAATACAAAACCTACATAATCCATAGAAAAATCCAAATATTTAAATCGCATGGATGAAGCACTCGAAACAATTT
>JASDQU010372632.1:172679-188209 GCA_032191745.1 Picea mariana
GAGAAGACACTCTATATGGAGTTACTTGAGACCTATGGCCTGTTAGGTTGTTAAAGAACATTAACTCCCTATGTTTCTCTCTAATTTCTCAGTCCCAGTTTTTATGCTCTACTATGGAACAAATTACAATAAAATATAATGGAACCCCTTCTTCTTCTACCAGTTTGGTATTTAACATAGTGTGATAGCCATCTAGGATTAGGGTTTTGACTTTTTCAACCTTCAATTGTGATAAGGTTTTGGAACTTCTAGATTCTCCTTGAAAGTCCTCACATGGATAGCTCCATAAACATGAGTAATAGGGGCTCATGTGACATCCTCTCATACCATGGTGGTCAACACGGTAGGTCAACTTGTGAGAGGCATAACTTTTGCATACGAGCTCTGATTGATGTGCTATGGTCTACATCGTTGGAGAGGTCTTGGATTGTAGAACACTATCAAGTGTGTGTGCATTAGTTCCAGACACCAAAACCCCAGAAAACATCGTTTAATGCCTCAAAATGGCTCCGGAAGGTTCTAGATCCCAATTTTCCAAACTAGGACCTACCACTAAAATGGCCCTACAAGTTTATTCCTCCAAATTTTTCCACTCTAAAAGCATTGAAATAGATGACAATGAATATAATGATCCAATCCATATCATATTTATTTCCACATACAATGGTATTGTGCATTCCAAATAATTCAGATCAACATGCAATCTAAAAATCTAGTTACAGGTACAAGGATTATATATAAAATTCCCATCAAATTTAAATGTTACAAGAACCATACAATTTTATTTCATAAGCACCAATATGTATTCCAAATAATTTTTCATTGCATTACAAACACAATGATATATATATATATATAACATAAAGTGTGAACATATTCTTAATAAATAAATAAAATAAACTAATTACCGTAACTTGTGAATTTGATCGTTGAAATCATTAAGTCACTTTTCGAAGCTCAATCATCACTTGTTGAAGCTGTTGTGTCACCTTCAATGAACTCTACGTCAAATTCATCGAATTTTGCATCAACTTTGTAGAAGCTTTTCAATCCCTAGTTTGACCCACTGGTAAACCACCCTGCCAATACCTGTGAGTACTCTTATTACCCAAGGTCCCCCAAGCTACAATGGGGCTATATAACAGATGTGGGTACTGTTCTTCCCTAAGGTCCTCCGAGCTACAATGGGGCTATATAGATGATACCACTAACAATTATTTGAATATCAAGCTCACAATATTAGAAGATTCCCACCTTAAGATCACCTTCAAAATTCCAAACTCTTAATAATATTATTCAAAGGTCTATTGTCATTATGACAACCTTCCAACAATTAGGTGTAAGAAGTCCCTTCCTTCATCCCAAGACCTTCCTTTAATAACATCTGAGGCTTATGCCACTTATCCAACCCATGAAAAAATACCATTTAAAATTTAAGTGTCACCCACATGCACAAGAGAACATGAAATTACCATTTGAAATTTTAAAATAAATCTTTTTTTTCACCCACCTTTCCTTGACTACCTAAAATTTCTTCTAGGTGTTTCCTACATCTTTTCCAAAATTCATATTTTTGTCACATGAGTCTTTTCTTGTCATATTTATTTAATACTCTCTTCACTTAACTCTAGCCTAGCTTTTTTTAGCTTATTAAATCAATTTGAATTTGAATTCTCATTCCTAACTCTTCTCAATGACTTAATAGCTCTCATGGATTCACATTTCCCTATTAATTAATTAGTTTAAAATAAAAAAACATGCACAACTTTATAACTTAATCTTTCCAACTTATTATTTTTATTTTACTTTGACTTTACTAAGATAGTTACTAATGCAAAATGTTAATTAGGATGTTTATTTTATTTTATTTTTTCTAAATGAATGACAAATAATTATTATTTTCCCTTAAATGTAATGCCTAAGAACAATCGTCTTTGTACTATGTATTTAAGTCACTTTTGACTTTTATGTTTATTAGTTTATGTAAGGATACCAAGGGTGACTTCTTCACAAAAAATTTTCCGAGCTCCACATCTCTGGTATCAAAGTCTCAAAATTTATTAAACTGGTTCATCTCTTGTTCGTTGATGATGTACTTCTCTTCTCGAAGGCTGATTTACCTGAGTGGCTGGTAATTCTTGAGGTACTGCAACATTTTTGCTCTGTCTCAGGTCTCTCCATTAATGTATCCAAATCCTCCATACACTATTGGGGTATCTTGGATGCTGAACTGCACACTCTCAAGGCTACAGTCCCCTATAATTTTGTACATCTGAGTGAAGGTTTTAAGTATTTAGGATTCCAGTTAAAACTGGGAGCCTCCTCTCCCAAAGACTGGAAATGGCTAGTGACTCATTTTGAAAAAAGAATAAACTTCTGGTGTACCAAATGGCTGTCCCTGGGCGGCCGATACATCCTGGTCAAGTCCGTCTTGGAATCACTTCCTGTTTACTGGATGTCATTGGAAAAAATTCCAAACAGAATCATTATACTCTTACGAAGACTCATTTTTAATTTTCTTTGGAATAATCAGCCTGGTCATTTCCGTTTCCACCTGTGCAACTGGGCCGATCTGTCAAAACCCAGGAGAAATGGAGGCTGGGGGCTTATGGATTTGTCTTTATTCAATACGACCCTCCTGGCGAACTCTTTTTGGAGAGTTGTCTCCAGTGACAGTATTTGGAACCGTATTATAGCCGATAAATATCTGGGCTCAAGGCCGCTTGCCAGCTGGATCCGTAAGCATGTCTTTCAGCTGAGATCGGTTCTTCTTTCTGGAAAGGATTGGTTTCTTCAATTCCCGTTATTCTACATTGGCTTGTGTGGATTCCTGGAGATGGCACTGAGATTCGTATTGGCAGTGACAAAGTTCTCGGGTTAGGTGATCGGTCCCTCCTTTCTTGCGATTTAAGGTCTCTTCTCCGTCTCAAAAATATTACACAGCTAGCTCATATCTTAAAACAGCCTGGAGGTCGAGCCCTTCCTGACAGATGGATAGATAGTGGAGATTTAAATTTAAGTTATCCTTCTGCGGCCGAGTGGAACCTATACATCTCTGCCCTCAAAGAAGCCGGCATCACACTTTCCTCTTGCCCCGATACACTCCGATGGGCCGGTGGTGATGCCACGGGGAACTTGACAGTCAGAAATCTTTATGATGCACTTCTCAAACAGAGGTATCTTGTTGTAGACAGATCATGGTTTACTCTGGTTTGGCGCTGGGATATCCCCCTTAAGATCAAGATTTTTATTTGGCTTGCTGGGAAAGAGAAATCGCTCACCTGGGATATGCTTCGACGGAGGGGCTGGGAGGGGCCAGGAATTTGTCTTCTCTGCAGCAGAGCGACTGAAGACATTCATCACATTTTGGTTCATTTCCCCTTCACCCAGTCGGTGTGGTCACTGGTGCTCAACTATCTTCGGCTGAATTTGATCTAGAGTGGCCTCACTCTTTCCTTATGCTACACCAGGTGGCTGGCACAAGCCTCGGCTCCAAAGCCACTACCGGCGCTGGTTTCTTGGCAGATTTGGATAGCCCGAAATTATGCCATTTTTGATGCCCGTCCTCCTTCCCAACAACAGGTGTTACATAATGTCTTGGTTACCTTCACCTGGAAACAGCCTTTACAAAGACAGCCTAAGCTTGATGCCTGTGACATTCATTTATTGGCTGGCTATTCAGTAACCTGGTTCGATGGGGCCGCGCTGTCCGATGGTGGCTGTTGTGGGGCGGGGGGAGTCTTTAAATCTCACCCATCTAGGATCACTCACTGGTATTTAAACTGTGGTGTTGGGACAAACAATAAAGCTGAATTATTGGGCTTATGGGCAGCCCTTTATCTAGCTTCTTGTTGGTCTCTCAGTCATCTCTTTGTTCTTGGTGATTCGCGCATTATCATAGATTGGATTTCACAAAAGACAACTTTACATACAGTCCACAATGATAGCTGGAAGGTCAAAGCGTTGGAGCTGTCAAAATCTTTTATTGATGTTAAATTTCTCCATATCCCTAGATCTCTCAACAGAGAGGCGGACGCCCTCTCCAAAAAGGCCTTACAGGGTGCTGTTGGACGCCTCACGGTTTTCCATAAGGATAGAGGGGTTGTGAGCCCATCCACATCTATAAATGTGTTTGAATGATGTGGGATGATATCTTCTTTTTGCTGGGGACCTTGAGGTTGTATTGACTGTCTAATTCTTCTCTCTTAAGGCTTCTTATTGACTGCTTCTTGCCGATTATTGTTCCTTCCGTTTGGTGGACTGTTCGGATTTCGGTTTTGATGGCAGCATAGCTTTGTAAAAAATTTATACCTTTTATAAATTGGAGCAATTTTCACTTGGAAAAAAGGATACCAAGGGTGTCATGTACATCATGCCCTTCAAGACATACTTGATGTACTCCAAGGGTGCCATGTGTACATGCCCTTCAAGTATTTGACCTTGAGCAATGGGAAATTGGCGCAACTATGGAGACATCATTAACTCATGTTGTTGCCCTTGTTGAGAGACAAATGGATGTTTAGGAATAAATCTTATACCTTATTGTGTGTCCCTCAGTTGATCCTCATGAGTGACATAGTATTTGGCCTACTGTTGGGTGCAGACCTATTTTGAGAAGAAAGACTATTTTGGGCACATGCCTATTTTTGGAGAAGAATAGGTGGCAGGAAAGCCACATGTAGAAAAAGAAGGAAAAACAACATGCATGAGGAAAAATAGCATGCAAAAGGAAAAACAATATGCAAGAGAAGAAGCAATGTGGCAAGAAGGTAGAAAATCCTAACCATGACAGGGTTAGAGTTTTTTATAAAGATTGTAACGACTATAAGCCTATAAGATAGTATAAATAAGAACCTAGGAGGTCTAGGTTAAGGGTTCGGTGAGTTGATGATGGTTACCATGATTGTAATAAGGTGGTAGAGAGTCAATTAAGTTAGATTTTCAGGGTTAGGTCACGGGTTGAGGATCCTAGTGTGATCTAGTCTGCCTCATGGAGGTTCCTTAACCTCATCATGATTGTATTATTGAAGATGTAATGCACATAGCGCTAGATTTTGCAGTGGACTAAATAAAAAGAGCAAAGAAGCCAAATCTTTGTGGACGTAGCCCAGGAGGGGGTGAACCACGGTAAAACCTTCGTTCTTTGTGATGTTTATGGAATGCTTACTTTCTGTTAATAGTTATCTTATGAATGAATGATGAACTAGATGTATTAGAATGCATGCATAAGGCAAGCACTGAATGAATCTTAGAAATACTTGAATCAATCAATACATAAAGGAAGATATGATACATTCCCAGATCCCCACTCATTCCTAGATTGCAAGCACTTGAGCATTCCAGTCACCCATAAATCTATCTCGGGTTAGATTGCGTAGTGCACTATGTGCACAACGTTTCCTTCTGGTTTACCAAGAGGGCCGGTAGTTTTAGAGGGTTTTGTTGGAAACCTGTTGAAGATACAAACCTGGGTCAGCCCAAGAAGTGAATGAGAGATCCAACCAAAAAATGGTTTCGTTTTCGGCTGGAACTTCATAGGATTGAGTGGACGGGATCCGTGGAAGAAACACACAAAGAATGAAGGTATATAAGGGAATGTTTAGGCCATGGAATCCAATGAAGGCGGAGATTGAAAGATGGTTGAAAACAAAGGAACTTGAATTTGTGTAGAAGGCTAACATAAACCCTAAGTTAACATTTTGCAAATATCTTGATAAATAGGATTTTTCCTATTGTAAAGCATATAAATAAGGCGTGTTGTAATGTTGTAAAAGCTAATATCTAATCAATAATCATAGAGGTTGTTGGTCATGCAGATGTAAGTCAAATTGGCTACAAGGTTGTTCTTGTGTAAAAAAATAAGGTATGATGTCAATTGTCTTAGGTGTATACCAAGGTTAGACATGTAACCTTTTATTCTGAATGAATAAGACAACAAGAGAGAACAACACTCAAGGAATTTTGATTTTGCCATTTGGGTTTCCAAGGTAAAATCTCTATGTACTGTGGGATTGCTTTGTCATTTACTATCTTGTATAAATATTTCTTCCTCTCTTCTGCTAGGTTTAGTGTGGAAGTGTTCCTCATTTACTAACGTGTGGTATCAAAGCTTGGTTTAACAATATTGGATCTTAGCTAAACCCTAGGTTTAGTAAGAGGTGTAAGTCAGAAATATTTAAATATTGTGTTAAATAATGGCGAGCAACTCAAGAATAGAGATCGAAAAATTCAATGGCCAAAATTTTGAGCTTTGGAAGCTTAAAATTGAATATCTCCTTGTAGATCAAGAAAAATGGGCAACAGCTTGTCCAGGTAACATTCTGATAGGTATGTCGACGGAAGAATGGGAGAAACTCGAGAGAAGGGAAATGAGTATGATTCAACTTTGTCTTGCAGGTTTAGTACTACCAAATGTCTCAGGTGAATATTAGACCAAGAAAATGCGGGACAAGTTGGGAAGCTTGTATCAGTCGAAATACCTGGTAAATAAGTTATTTATCAGAAAGAAACTACACATTCTGAGGATGAGTGAGGATAGTTCAGTGACTGAGCATTTAAATGTGTTTAATACCATTATAAGCTAGTTATCTTCTATGGATATTAAAATCATTGAGGAGGAGAAATGTGTTAGACTATTATGTTCTTTTATAGACTCCCATGATATCTTAGTCATGTCTATATGAATAAATTCAACTACATTAGTGCTATAATACGTGGTTTCATATCTACTGTCAGAAGAAATGAGAAGGAAGAACATGGAAGGATTGGCCAAAGATACATTAGTGGTAAGAGGTCAACCGGTTGACAGAGATAAAGGAAAATTCTCTGGTAGAAAGTCTAAGTCGAAGGGTAAATCTAAATCCCATGTTCATTCAATGAGAATATGATGGAAATGTGGTAAATCTAGGTATTAAAAAAGGGACTACAAGTCGAAGGTAATAGAATTTAGTACAAGATCTGATGAGAAGTAGTTTACTGAGAGAAAGATGACTCCAGATAAGGGAGGTGATGTGTACCTAGCATCAACAAGTACACAGTTGGATTAAGATGTTTGGTTGATTGACTCAGGAGCATCCTATCATATGACACCACATACATAATGGTTTTGCGAATATGAACAATATGAAGGAGGAGATGTGTTCTTGGGGGACGAATCAACAACCGAAATTGTCGGACAAGGAAGAGTTCGGTTGATACTATAGGATGGGAGGAGGAGAACCATTCTAGGTGTGCTACACATTCTGGTTTTGAAAGAAACCTAATATATGTCATCAAGATGAGTGATGCAAGGGTGCACACTCTATTTCAGAAGGATATGTGCAAGATGGTTAGTGGTGCGATGGTCTTAATGAAAGGAGTTCGGATTGGAACCATATACAAGTTATTAGGGAATGTTGACTCAACTGGAAACAACAACATCGATGTTCCTAAAGTCGACGCAACTCCACTAGACTCGAGATGATTCGATTCAAACTGACTCGACAAGTCATCGTAAAGTCAACCCGACCATGCTATGGCATGAGAGGATCAAGCATATTGGATAAAAAGGACTTCGAGCTATGCATAACAAAGGTATGGTCGAATATTTTCTTGAATGTGATTTATAAGTCGACTTTTGTGAACATTGCATATATGGAAAACAAAGTCGGGTGAGGTTCCCATTTGGAGCGACAAGGGAAAAGGGAATTCTAGAGTTGGTTCACAGTGATGTGTTTGGCCCTGTTTTAGTGCCTTCACTTGGTGGATCCATTTATTATGTCTCCTTTGTAGATGTTTTTTCCATGAAGACATGGATATTTTTCCTGAGGAAGAAATCATAGGTTTTCGAGAAATTCAAAGAGTTTAAATCTCTTGTAGAAAACCAGACAGATAAGAAGATTAGAGTGTTGAAAACTGATAACGGTGGTGAACTCCATGGAAATGAATTTGATTAGTTGTGCAATTAGTCTAGCATAGTACTCCAAAATACCACACCATATAACCCACAAAAAAATGGAGTTGTTGAGAGAATGAACATAACATTGATGGACAAGGCAAGGAGCATGCTAAGTGGTGTTAGGCTCACACAAGAATTATGGGCGGAGGTAGTTGAAACTGCAAAATATCTATGGAATATGTCTCATTCGTCGGTACTATTCGACACGATTCCACATTAGGTATGGTCTGGTAAGAATCTTTCGGTCTCACATCTCAAAGTATTTGGCTGTGATGAATTTGTGCATGTTCCCAAGGAAAAGAGGAGCAAGTTGGACAAGAAGGAAGTCAAGTGTATTTTCATTGGATACAAAGAAGGAATGAAAGGATATAAGCTATGGGATCCCGCATCAAGGAAAAAAGTGTACATTCTAGATGTGGTCTTCATAGAAGTCGGAAGGAAGTATGATCCTGAATAAATTGTTCAAACAAAGAATAATCTAGAGTAGGTGCGGTTTGAACTGAGGAATAAAGAAGACGATTCAGATGAGTTGACTTAATCAGAAGAAGAGGTGAAAAAACTGACCT
This sequence comes from Picea mariana, assembly GCA_032191745.1. Lineage (NCBI taxonomy): Eukaryota > Viridiplantae > Streptophyta > Pinopsida > Pinales > Pinaceae > Picea > Picea mariana. Next base: position 181,182 of record JASDQU010372632.1, read on the forward strand.
TGGTTGTAAGGAGGTCAGAACGAGTAAGAAAAATAGTTGAAAGGTATATTATGCCTGACTTTCGTTCCACATTTGTGTTAACTTCCACCAACGATGAGCCCAAGTTGGTCGAGGAGGCAATCGAATCAGTAGAGGGAAAAATCTGGAAGGACGCCATGGTCGAAGAGATGGAATCATTTCACAAGAACAAGACGTGGGACTTAGTCGAATTACCTAGTGGAAGAAATCTTGTTGGTAGCGAATGGGTATTCAAGAAGAATATGAATGTAGCAGGTCAAGTCGAGAAATTCAAAGCTTGAATGGTAGAAAAAGGATATTCCCAAGTCGAAGGAGTCGACTTCGGTGACATTTTTTTCTATGTTGCAAAATTAACCTCCATTAGAGTACTAATGTCTCTGGCTGCAACATTTGATCGATAAATAGAACAAATGGATGTAAAGATAGTGTTCCTACACGAGGACCTGGAAGAAGAAATCTACATGAAATAGCCTGAAGGATTTGTAGTGAAGGGAAATAAAGATTTGGTGTGCAAAATGAAAAGATCCCTTTATGGTCTAAATCAATCACCAAGGATGTGGTACCAAAAGTTCGACACATACATCCTTATTTTGGGGTTTGTGAGAAGCAAAGTTGATCACTACATATATTCCAAAGTAGAAGGTGATAATTTCATATATGCAGCGTTGTATGTCGACGACATGCTACTGATTAGAAACAACATGAATGAAATAAAGGAGGTGAAGAAGGAACTATCCTCCAAGTTCGACATGAAATATCTTCGTGCAACGAACTTCATTATGGGAATTGAGATCAAGAGAGATTGAGCAGCTAGAAAGATATGGTTGAACTAGAAGAAGTATATTGAAACAGTCTTGAAACGTTTCAACATGCATTATTGCAAATCTGTGAAGGTGTCAATTCATGTCGGAGAAAGGCTATTTGCTGAACAATATTCAATGACACAGGAGGAAATATAGGGCATGCTACATATTCCCTATGCAAGTTTTTTTGGTAGTCTAATGTATGTGATGGTCTACACTTGACCAGACATTTCCCATGCAATGGGAGTATTGAGTAGTTACATGTCAAAACCTGGGAAGGAGCATTGGACAATTGTCATTAGAGTATTAAGGTATGTGTGTGGTACAAAAGATTACACTATATTCTACCAAGGAAAATCTGGAGATGACAACGAAGTAAATGTACATGGCTTTGTCGATGTTGACTGGACTAGAAATATGGATCGACAAAGGTCGACAATGGATATGTGTTCAAGATGCTCAATGGAGCAATCAACTAGATGAGTAAGCAACAGGCGTTCGTAGCCTTTACAACAATAGAATTTGAATACATGGCAGCCACTCATGGAAGTAAAGAATCAATATGGATGCAAAGGTTGTGTTAAGGAATCGGGTTTGAGCAAAAATCTATGAAGATAAGTTGTGAAAGTCAAAGCACAATATTCCTGGAAGAGAACCCAACGTATCATTCTAAGACTAAGCACATTAATGTACAATATTGTTTCATGAGAGACATGGTGGAAAGGAACAAGGTGTTGCTAGAGAAAGTAGAAACATTGGAAAACATAGCAGACTCTTTGACCAGGTCTATGAGTGTTGTGAAGATATCTTGATGCAAAGAGGCAATGGAAATTGCTTCCCTGGGTCTATGAATGAGAGTTCAGAAATCTATCAGTTTCAACAAAGAAAACAACAAGTGGGAGAATGTTGGGTTGTTATATTATTTGCAGTGAAAGTCTAGTCGAGGTGGATCGACTGACAGTTGAAGGTCAAGGTGGTTCGATCGGATAAATTCAAAGTCTAATACATCGGCAACAAGTCGAAGGTCGAGATGGTTCGACGAGGTAAAGTCAAAGTCGAAGACATCGACAACAAATTGAATTTCGAGTTGGTTCAACTGGGTAAAGTCGAGTCAAAGACATCGACAATAATTCGAAGAGGTCAACCGACAAGAGGTCAAGCGGGCGTGTGGAAACCGACTAAAGACAAAATGAAGGCTGACTGATAGTCGACTGGTAATCCAACTTGATAGTTGATTGTAACAAAATCCCAAGATTCGTAAGATTTGTGGCCAATGATTTGCGTGGATTTGTAACCATCTCTGAGTGCCTTTTTTTTAGAGTTTTTCCTACTATAAAGCCTATAAAGAAGATTTGTTGTAATTTTGTAAAAGTTAATCGCTAATCAATAATCATAGAGGTTGATGGTCATGCATATGTAAGTTGAATTGGTTGCAGGGTTGTTCTTGTGTAAAGCAATAAAGTATGATGTCGATTGTGTCTTAGTTGTAGACCAAGGTTAGGCATGTAACCTTTTATTCTGAATGAATAAGACAATAAGAGAGAATAATTCTCTCTTGCAGGGGTGTAGACCGATTGGCAAGTGCTTTGTAAATGGAAGGAAATATGTAAAAAGAGGTCTCAAGGTCGATTCTCATCCCGATTTACCCGGAGGGTGTGCTTGTGGGTTGTGTGTTCCTCCCTAGGGGTCATAAGGCAGCCGACAGGATTCGACCCTGTGTCATGCGAGTATGATACTGGCGTTGTTACCGATTCCCCTAGTTACAAGAAAAAAAAAAAAGAGAGAATAATGCTCAAGGAATGTTGGCTTTCCCATTTGGGTTTCCAAGGTAAAATCTATGTGTATTGTGGGATTGCTTTGTCATTTACTTTCTTGTTTAAATCTTTCGTGCTCTCTTCTGCTAGGTTTAGTGTGGAAGTGTTCATCATTTCCTAACAACATATGTAGGTAAAGGGAACTCCACTACATTTCATTGTTGACAGCAGGAGTCAGAAGAACGTGAACTCAACCAAGGTTTTCAATAGATTGAATTTTCCAATGATGCCACATCCCCAACCATACACCATCGGATGGCTAAGTTGGGGATGAGACATCCACAATAGACAACACTAGTGTCTCCTATCCTACAAAATCAATCCCTTCAAGGATGAGGTATTTTGTGATGTTTTCCCACTTGAAGTTTGTGATGTTCTTTTAGGAAAACCATATATGTGGAAACTCCATGCTATCTATGAGTCTCGGCCCCATAGTGTCATTGTTACTCTTGGAGGTTAGCTCTTGTTGACGCTTGAATCCGTCAAGACCAAAATGACAACCTCATAAGGACATTAGTCCCCCTTCATTTTTAGAGAGGTGGTTCATCTCTTTGGCTAAAAGATATATCTTTGAATCTTAGAGTTGGGAGAGTGCTAGACATCAAACCCCAAATCTTTATTTCTTGGATTTAAATGAAAATGGTTCTTCAATAACCCAATATGATCTTTATGTGCATCAAAAGTCTTTTTATAGTAATAAAATATTGAAGGAGGGCTTCAACATCATAATTAAATTGTGGTCAACACACACACAATCTTCTTAATCATATATAAATACATCCATATATTTTCATGAAAAATAGGAGAAGAATAATTTTATCATCTCAAAGAATTTTAAAAGAGTACCACTATCAAGATCAAAAGAGAATTTGATAGGTCAACCTCAAATATCTCATACTTAAAACTCAAAGTTACAAGATACAGTAAAGATCAACCCCGAAGCAATTCTTTGTGGAGTTTTATTCACAAAAGATGTTCTTTATTACAAAACATTTGACAACAATGTACGTGGCTACAAATACTGCATGATCATATAAGAAAATATCTTAGAATAATACAAGAAAAACACTCAACAACTCAGCCTTGTGTCCAACTTTGAGATTCAAGCATAAAGCTATGAGAAGTGGTGTAGAAGAATATAAAAAAAATCGAGAAAATGATTTTTTTTTTCTTTTGATTAGAAGCTTAATTGTGTATCCATGGTTGTACCTTCTTCTTCCTCTGATTTTCTACCCTGCCCCTCTGACAATACTGATTATTGTAACCTTTGATGAAGCCTATCTTCTCTTTTTAAGAAGAGTAGTTAGGGTTTCTCCCTTCTAGAAATTTATGTACAAGTTTCTTCTTGAAACATTATATTTAATTAATGCCTCATTAATTCCTTATTAATTAATTCACATCATTAATATAATTATATTGAAAATGGGTCCCTCCTTTTAAAAAAAAATAAATTAATTAAACTTTTATTTTTGAAATTTAATTAATTTCCCTTTAAAAGAGGATGATTTTGTTTTAATTCTCTGGGAATGATAATAAATTTTTTATCCATGGAAATAATTTCATATGTGATATTCATCGTCTTATCTTTCCAACAATATAAAAGTTTTCTAAATTCATCATCTGGATCTCAAGATACGAGCTCGTGAAGTTGAGTTGCCACACATGCCCATTAAAAATGCAGTCCACTGATATTTTAATTTATGGGGAAAATGTAGAAACCTTAAGCCTTTGAAAACAATACCATCATCTTGTACATCAAAATATCTTTCCAACGGTATAAAGTTTACGTGATTGCGACACACGGAACTCAAGTTATGGCCTCTGCAAGATCGTGACTCAACCATCATTGATCAAAATTATTCGACAAATCTAGGCCCTTGGAATAAATTTCATCCAACCATTAATATATTTCCATGTGTAAGGCTCTTATTGGATGCCACATGGAATTCCTACATAGTATTAAGTAGGTTTCCATTTCATCCAAGGAATGTTTGGCATATGGCATAAGATTAAAGGTGATTGATTAAAATAATACATAAGGTTAAAGGTGAGAGATTTAAATAATGGTAAATAAAGTTTAGATGTGAAATGTATTAAGTGTGGGAGGGTGAACGAGAGAGGAGGAGAGAGTAGTTATGGAGGGGGAGAAGTGTAGATGGTGGAGGTGAGGGGGATGATGTAGGGTGAGGTTAGGGGGGAGTGTTTGTAGGTGTCAGAGTATTGCGCTGGCGGGTTGGGAAGGTGAGGGGGTATGAGATTATGGCAGGTCCGACAACTCGCCATGTAAGTATGTGATTTTTTGTGAGGTGAAAGGTGGGGTATTTTAGGAGGATAATTTTGTAGGGAACGAAAGTGAAGGGGTGGGAAATGTGGGGAGCGAGGAAGAGTTGGGGAGTGAGGAAAATAAGGGCCTGAGGTGAGTTTGTCGGGGACAGACGTGAGGGGGATGAAGGGGAGAGGTGAGGAACTTATGGCGAGTCCGACCAACCTCCATAACTCAAATAAAAACCAAGTATGGGATATGAGCGGTGAGGGAAGAGAGGAGAATGACATGTTCCCACGAGAAATACCATGAATATTTTTTATGGGTTTTGAACCCAACAGAAGAAGATTTTCAAGGGTCTTGAACCCAGTAAAAGAAGATTTTCAAGGGTCTTGAACCCGAAGAAATTTAAAAGAGCTTCCGAAAGATTAGCTTTATTCCACATGAAAGAGGTACCCTTTTTCCGCTTTAAACTTTAAACCTGAATATCTTGAGCATACGAACTCGGATTTCCGATTCGAAAAATGTGCGATGAAGCTAAGGTTGGGGGCTACACAAGGAAATTATAATAGTTCAAAAATTTTCATCTTCTAATATCGATTTTGTTTTATTAATTTAAGAGAGGGAACATATAGATGACCAAATTTTGGTCAACAACTCTATAGGGTACCATAGGTAGCTATGAATACTTCCACTTCATTGATCTTGGAAAAATAGTGCTGCAAAATAATCTCTCAGATCATAGAGTTTTCCCTCTTCATGATCCAATCAAAAGATGAACAAAAGGTCACTGTAACCACGACAACCTCGTCCCAAGACCTTTCTATTTAATAGAAGTAGATCGAAAATATTGTAGAGGAGCATGGAGATATTTATTCTTCACCTATGGGGGTTCCTTTGCACTACCATGTCTTGCATTCCATTGACTTGGTGTTGGATGCTCCCTTACCCAGTAGTCCAATCTATAGACTCTACCTTCCATAGAATGAGATTCTTCCATATGTTCAACATAGCTATAATAGATGCATTCATAGCTCTATTGGCCACGATTCTTTTCAGGTGTGCCTTGGGGTTCCAACCATTACCCCCCATTGATATAGCTCTTCCTACTGCATCTTCACCAATAGAGTCCCCCCACACTGATACCAAGGTAGATCATGCATCCATATTTGTTGAATGAATCTAACATCTCCAACGAAAGGATCACGACATCCTTCAATAGGCTAATACCATGTACAAGAAAGACAACTACTTGAACAATGAAAGCATCTCACCAAGTTTCAGATTCAACAAAAGTTTCCCCATATCCCGAGGAACTTGACGCAATGGGGACCATTGCTTTCTAAGGGTGGAGGAATGATCCAGGTGGATCTTGGTGGCCATCCACATTTTCCATTGAACCAATGTTTTCAAGCCCATGGTTTTGATAAACCATGATATTCACCCTTTTGATGGGGAATCTAATGTAATTCCATCTTCATTTGTTAATTACAAACATGATGTAACTATTTCCTAGTGGTCTTATGTACATGCCTACAACATATAATTAATGCACTGAATCCCACTAGAACTCTTCAGTTAATCACACTCGAACTAGACTATTACTTGGATGGGTGACTGCCTAGGAAGTCCTAGTGTTTTACATGCCTATAACATTTTGTAAACTTAGAACAATTTATCCCACATGCATCATGGAAATTATTCTCCTCTCACTCTCTCATATACAATTGAGGTGAATGAGGTCATTTATGTTGATTAACGTTGGTTGTCATTGATGTCAACCCTTGAAGAAAGACCCATAGCACAAAGGTTTGGGTAATGGACCCAATATTTTTTTATGTAAATATGACTCATTATTGTTTTTTCATTTTTGATAAGAAGTAAATATGGATGAACTCCAAAGTGGTCCCCTTATGGTGAAAGCCCTCACAGGAAGAGACTTTGTGGAGTAAGAGAACCCATGCTTAATTGTGGAATAATGAGATGAAGGAAAGTTAATTTGTTAGGGAAAATATCCTAGATGGATAGTGCTTGTCATGTCATTTCCAGTGGTATGTGGAACGTCACATAATTCCTCACGATTAGAGAGTTATGGCCATGAGAAGTTGGAGACCCCAGGTTTAGGTAATG
>JASDQU010372633.1:4829-60655 GCA_032191745.1 Picea mariana
GGGGGGCCTCCTGTCATGTCGACCACTGTGTCATGTTTCCCTCTCTGCAATCTGTATTCCACTTAACTGCGCAACGGGACCATTTCTCATTGGTTTTTCTCTGGCCCTATTGGGATTTGTTCCTATTATCCAATTGCTAACCCTGTAGGGATTCGCCCCATTGGCCGATCCCTAGCCCTGTTGGGGTTCGGCGGTTGCCAAGTCAAACGAATCAACATAACTGTAGAACCGAGGCGTGAAATATAAAAGAAGTACTGTGTTTATTCAGACTATGACTAGGACCCGCGACCACATGGGAGCGGGGAGAGAGAAAGAGCCATCTTATATTGGTCCTCCATGGATGTTTAGGGCTTCTGATTCAGCAGAAGACCAGAAAAATCCGAATTTGGTAGTGGGTATGTGACAAGAGGGGGACATTTGGGAGATACATTTTTTATACGGTGGTTAGCCAAGTGGTGGAATATATCAGTTGGAATATGGTCATTGACAAGAAAAACAAGATATCTACTATTCAAAAAAATTGCATCTAGCGATCCATATTGCATCTTGTTCCATGATGCCAATCATGTATGTGGTCATTATGAACCACTACTCTATAGAAAATTATCCATATGCAATCTTGGAGGACCTCATATTTACTTGTCCCTCATTTTCAAAGAGCTTGAATCACAATGGAAATGAATCATGCATCGTATACATTTCCATGGCTTGTAGATAGCGACAATTGTTGCATCTAGTTGTGGATATAGTCTGTTCAATGCAATTTTCTATTTGGTAGAAACATATTTCGATGTGCAGTCACTACAGATTTACACTGTACAATCCTTTTGCAATGCAATTATAGGCAGTAGCCAATGGGATTTTATCTCCTTGCATGGACACCTTTCACCATATCTCCTAGAAAATATGCCAACAATTGGAAGTTGGAAACAATACCTTGTAAACATGGCACTTCCATATGAGAAAGGAAATGTAGAGGGTGGCAGATTCTGTTTTCAATTGCTATCTATCATATTCAAAGTAAATATCTAGGCCTGGTCGGCCCTGTCATATGGAGCTTTCCATTCCTATTGTATTGATTCAAACTACGATCAAACAATTGGCATCATCTCATTGAAAACATATATGCCACATATCCATTATCAACCTTTGATGATAAATACTACTAGTTTAGGTTCCACTATCCATGCCACCAAAACCACATCGAATTTGCATACGTGTCACATGCTATTTAATGAGAATGAAACTCATTCCAATTGTGATGAGAACATACATATCTTAAAAAAAAAACGTATACTAACTTATCACAACTTGAAAAAGGTCATATGTGAGAGAAAAAAATGAATTTGTAGTATAGGAAATACTACTAGTTCAAGGTCCAGTGTCAATGCCACCCAAACCGGATCGAATCTGCATTAGCGTCTCATGCTATTTAATCAGGATGAAACTCATCCTAGTTGTCATGAGGTCATCCATACCTTTAACAAAAAATGTATACTAACTAATCACAACTTAAAAAAGGTCATACGTGAGAGAAAAAAATACATTACTACGCTTCCTTCTAGACAAAAAATGACATATCACAACCTAAAAAAAATTATTCGTTCACAACACAATCACATTTTTTCATTTTCTACTGAGCACAAACATCACATGTCAAATGACAAAGAACACAACAATTTTCATCATCGAGATGGTGAGGGTGCAATGCTCATAAGAAATGTCAATTCCACCTCCAACATGGCTTGTCAACAAGTGAAACTAGTTTCCAGTGGAAAGCATAAGTTAACCTACCACATCTTGAAAAAATAGATACGTGAGAGAAACATGTACGACCACATATCCCACAGTGGTCATGGTATTGAATGAAAGGGAAAAATCACATTTTTTGGGCTAGAGCCAACACCATGCAATGCTACCAATGAAACCCAACAAACACTTTCTATGCATACTTCCCTATGGAAGAAAGATGCAAAACATATCTATATGAAAAAAAATAAACACTCCTTCCATTGCATGTGCAAAATGTGATCAATTGAATTTCGCAAAAAACACTAAGTCTTTCAAGCTTGATTTGGGAGAAGAATACCTCTGCTTGACACTAAATTATAAAGCATTTTCGAGTGGCAATATTTGTCTTCCATGCAAACAATCGCTTGAAAATGGAAAACTTCTACACTTTGCAACACCTAACCAAATAAGATGTAATACACCACTGTCATATTTAAGTGCACTTATAGAACTTGAAGAGAGACTTGTGTCTCTGTGAATTGCATTTGCACAAATCAGACCCTGGGGCTATAAACGACCCCAAATGTTCTTAACATGATCAATTATTAATGAGCATGTCCAACTAGATTTTGTGCAAAAATCCTTTCCACAATTCATTAGAGATACAATTAAAATTGTTGTAGCTTTGAAAAGATGCTTGCAATACAAGACTGCATACAAGACAGGTAAAGTGCATGTGCATGTTGTCATGAAAGCATTAAAAGAAGTATGTTCCAGGGACCTGTACAAAGCACATAACATATGTATAAATGAGAACTAGAACAATGTTCTTGGAGAAGGGGATGAAAGCTCTGCACAGACTCTCGAAATTTATAGTGAATTTGATACAAGCAATGAATCAGATAATGAAATGCCTTATGAAACATTGATACATGGATTCATTGACTCACAGCGCATTCATGACTTGTACGACAAGATTGTCAAAATTGCACCTACTGAGGGGAAAATTTACAAGTCCACTTGGAATATTCAAGGACAAATTTGCAAAGGAAATGAACTTCCCAACACTGTTCTATGGAGATCCACATCCTAGTGACATTATGGAATGATTCAACTACCATAAAATAGTTCGATGGGAGCTGCTACATTCAAGCGGTGACTTCTCCTATCACATAACAATTTTTTTTTCAAAACAATGCGCATAATAATTAAGCAAGTGTTGTCTTTCATGTCGGTGTGAATAAGAAAAGGCCAACTACAAGGAAGAAATTTATTGGCCAAAGATTTCAAGTACAAAGAAAACCTAGAAAAAATACTGAAATTTGATATTGGATACATAGATTTCAAAAACATTTACATCTCTCATGATTATCTGGAACAAAACAAGAAAACTATTTTTGCAATGATCCAACAATTGGGACCGGAAACATTTTTTATCACATTTACCAGTGCAGAGCATCGTTGGGATCTGTTGGTGGCTAAGGTGTATACATTTTATAGGAACAAAAAAAGGAAAAAACAAATTGATACATAGGAAAATGATGACATTGACTACCTCATAAGAAAAGACCCAGTGACATGTATTCGCTACTATATACATAGAATAAATGCTTTGAGACAATTGATACAGCATGATGAAATGTTTTTCGGAAAAAAATCGGACTACTTTTTTGTGACTAAGTTCTAAAATAGGGGGAGTGAGCATGACCACACACTATTGTGGATAGAGGGCACACCGGTATATGGAAATGACAACAACTCACAGATAGATTAGTTTGTGGGCAAACACATAACATGCAACATTGATCATTTGGATCGAGAACTTGCCAAAGTTCATAGACATTATCATATAAAAAGCTGAAAAAAATGAAAAAATTCACATTGCAGATACAACTTTCCTGTGCTGCCAATGAGAACAACAAGAATCATAGAACCACTTAGTTTAGAGGACAATGTTGTCAATGAGAAATCTAAATCCTTTTTCTCATTTCTATAACAATGAGACTTTGATGAGTTAATTAGATTTGACGAATTATTGACAGAGCTAAATCTAACAGAGGATGAATACATCCAAGCCATACAATATACGCTTAAACAACCAACATTTTTCCTTAAACGAAAACTTTCCCATATTTGGAACAACAGTTTCTCCAATGACATGCCATTTATGTGGAATGAAAATACATATGTGCAGTATGTCCTGAATACATATGCTACAACATCATTTGTACCTCGTATATGACAAAGGTTGACAAATCTATAACAAGTGCATTTAGAAGAATACACAAAGAACATGAAAGAAGTCATATTTATGCTATGCAAATGATATGTATTCTTGGAAATATATTACTTAATCTTCAGCAAGTGTCTTCTCAACAAGCAATCAACATTGCACTCTCCCTACCCCTCAATTGTAGTTTAAGGAAATGTGTCTTCATAAGCATATATCCACTTGAGAAATGCACATTTGTGCTTAAACCACCGTCTTTGCTAGAACAAGAGCCTGCAATTTAGAGGACGTGATATGTTGCTCTATTATTGATTATTACCTCCATGTCCATCTCTTATTAATCATATGTGCTTAGCAGAGTTCGTATCACATGACAAAAAAAATGGTGCACTCATATCAAAAAGAAAAAGACCTCTGTAATACACTTTGTCAAATACAACAAACATACTAACTATGAAAAATATTGTAGAGAAAAATTTTTGTTATACATTCTGTTCGATCAAAATGAAAACACATTAAAACATAACTTCCCTACATGGAAGATGTGTAGATTGCCTTCGAGACTATAGTACAAACCAATGAATCTAGATTTACATACAATGTTAATCCAACATGGGGTGATCTAGAAAGTGAAGTTAATGAACTAGAAAACCATGACAATCTTGATGAAACATTCACAAACCATAAAAAAACTAGAAATCTTTGCGAGCCCTATGAATTGCAAGAAGATTTTCCTCGTTGTCGAGAAGGTGGCATTGAAAAACGTATCAATCTTGGTTTTCAAGTCACAAAACATTGTTTCCTTATTGAAAATAACGAATACCACAGAGTCAGATTCCTGTTGAATTGAGAACAACGAATAATTCTAAAGGACATTGCGCTTAAAAAATTCTTGAACATGCACACTCCTATGCATTTGTTACTTACAGGAGGAGCGGGAACATGCAAGACATTCACAACAAAATCACTATTCCAAATTCTTATATGAATCTATGATTCAAACAATTCCTCTATTCCTATGAAACCAAAGGGGATAATAGTTGCATACACAGGAAAAGTTGCATATAATGCAGGTGGAACAACAATCCACTTTGCATTTTTGATGCCTTTTAACAAGTCATGATTTCTTCCACTCGGCAAGGAAATGTTATATACCTTGTCTAATCTTTATGACGAAATGCAACTTATCTTCATAGATGAGGAATCTTTGATTGGAAGTCGCTTCTTGTATTCCATTGACAACTAACTAAGAAACATAAAACATGTGCACACCGAATACTTTGGAAACATTGACATGATATTCTATGGGGATCTTTACCAGGTGCAACCCATCCAAGATTCTTTGATATTTGAACAACCTACGGTCAATATGAAAATAGTGATGCATGACTTCTCGAAATAAAATATAAAATTCTTTGAATTACAAACTACAATGTGCCAGACAGATTAAACATTTATTGAAATTCTGAATAGAATGAAGACAAACAACCAAGCACATGATGACTTAACATATATCAATTCAAGGTGCATTTGACCTACACCAACATACCCAACCTTCCCTTACCTATTATAGACGAATAGGGATGTTGCAATGCATAACAAGTACATGTTATCGCTCATGCCTGGTGATGATGTCATAATCAATTAAATTGACCTCGAAGAAGACAACCATGGAAATGTTCCATGTCATGAACATACAACCATTTTTCCTTTGTAGCTTTTCCTAAAGTTAGACATGTTCGTTGAAATATATGCCTACAACTATGATTCACAAGATGGCTTGGTGAATGGTGTAGATGGAATAATCAAAGCCTATACCAAAACAAAAAAACACGATGTCTTATGGATTAAGTTCCATGAGCCACATATAGGCCATTGACAAGAAAACAAGTTGGATTATCTATATAATTCAAGCAATGCATGTGACTGGACACCTATCTTACGAATATCAAAAACCAATATCAACATCGAAAAAGACAGGTCGACTGAATATTCAAAAAAAGTTTCCAATTAAACTTGCATGTGCACATACAATCCATAGATCGCAAGGACTAACACTTGATAGTGTTGCATTTGACCCTGTTGGAATTTGAATACATGGACTTGTATACACAACACTGTCCCATGTTAGAAGTATAGACTCCTTGTATTTACTAAGTCCTCTTACAAAAGATAACTTCAAAGTTAAACAAAAAGTTGATATTGAGATGCAATGCCTTAGGACTACCACAAAGTGGCATCTACAGTATGATTACCAATCCATACAAACAAACTCATATGTATCAATTCTCTCACTTAACACATGCAACCTACATGCACACATGGATGATATACTCAATGACTATGAATCAATGCAATCTCATATTCTGTGCTTGCAGGAAACATACATGACATTATGCATGCAAAACAAGAAATTTCCAAATCACAATTTCATATTGAGTTACATTATACATGGGGTGATGATATTAGTGAAAAAACATGTAACAATTTTGGAGCATATTCAATTTGAAGAAAACAAATGTTGAGATGGTGCTCGCAAAAATATTTCTCCATGCATCAGAAATTGCAATATTGAATCTCTATGTTGCTCCGCATGCAATATTATCCAACATACTAAATGTTATTTCCAATGCATTAGAGAATTTTCATCTGAACGAAACCATCGTCATTGTATGAGACTTCAATATTGACATGCTACAAAATAATGCCAGAACAAAAAAATTGGAAAACTACATGTGAAAATACAGTCTCCACTTTCTTTTGGACAAGATAAACCATGTACAAAACACACTTATTGACCATGTATTTTCGAATGTGCCCATTTCTCAATGTATTGTCTTTATCTTAGAAACATACTGGTCTGATCATGATACAATTGGTATTGCACTTGAATTATGAGATATACATCAAACATATTGCGAAATCATATTTCTATGTTTCAAAGCATATCTATCTAGCTTGTTGTAGAAAACCAAGTTCTCGAAATTCTTAGTTTTCCCTGGTTTGTAATTGATTTTTGACACACAAAAAAATTTACACAAATTTTTATATATACACAAACATGGATGAACGAAAAAACAAATGGTACATTCTTCTAACACTATCTGTTACTCTATTCCTTTTATTCTATTTTATTTACTACATGTACATGTTCCTTGTTTTTTACGTACATGTCAACTTATGTTTATGTCCATTTTGTTTTGTACTTTTTCCATTGAAACAAACAAGAAAATTGGACAAGGCAAATAACTCTTAACCAAAAATGTAGAAGAATACATGCAAAGGTGCATACTTCTACTCATATTCCATATCCAATTGTTTTTCATTTACTCTATCTATACTTGTTCCACTGGTTTGCGGCTCTTCTATTTTTTTTTCCTTGGATACTGCATATCCTCTATATATTAACTTATCTTCATGTCAATTGTATTTTCTATGCCACTATCTTCAAAGAAATAAATTTGTACTCCATCTTTTTTTCATGTGTTCCTACGTAGCATATTTCCTTCATGTCCATTGTGTTCTTTGTATTGTTGCATTGAAAAAAGAATAGAGTAATTGAACACAATGATGGAGCCTTATGTGCCACAACTGAGAAAGTTGTAGCACAATCTTCCAAAAGATATGACTATAGTTGTGCCACATCAAATACAATGCATATGCCTAATTCACATCCATATCGAGTATGAACAATATACACATGTTCATATCCACTGTATTAGAAGTGACATGGACATGGGTAGTGAACCGTCACAAACATCAGCAGAATGACAATGTCGAAGGTAAGGATTCATAGATTACACTCTTGCTATGTTTACGAAACAAATATACACAGTTATTTATCTTGCTATGTCATGGTAAAAGTGTTTATGTCATTTACACCACATGTTTTTTAGTTCACAATAACTATCGGCAAGTAGAAGTGAAACCTCAATCATAGTACAAGATCCATAGACTAAGATGTATGGTTACAAAAACTCTGATCTACAAACGTTGTCCAATTTGTGTATATATTGGAGCTTGTCATATTTTATAATATTCTTGCATGTAAGAATGCCAAGTCATATATTTTTTCTATTGCTTGTTGAAATAGATATAAACAACATCTCTTTTAACTTGAACTAGGGTCTGTTGAGCTCCAACTATAATCCATGGAAGAGAATGTTTTTCCCATAGTTGATGTGTTTATATCTCTTTATAATTATCAGACTAAGTGTTGTTGTGTGAGGCATACAATTGTTTTCTCCATTTCTTTTTCCTCTTCTATACTTACCCGTTTTCCCTTTTATTCTTCCCTTCTATTATCCGTTTCTAGTTCTATACTTAGTCCCATATATATGCTCGCGGGTTCCCGGGATGGTGGAGTGAGAAATTCTATGTCCATCTATATCTTTACATCACGAGTCCGACCGATCGATGAACATTTTCATACATATCCAATTTTATGGCCACGGGTTCCTGTGTAGGTTCCATCGAACTCTCAAGCCCCTTGTTTGAGTTATACATATTGCACCCAAAACTTCAGTGATATGCAATTCTACCCAAGACTCCTTGAACTCCCAAGCCTCACCCTACCTACGATGACTGCGTCTGAATTCTTGCATATAAGTATGCCAAGTCATATATTTTGTCTATTGCTTGTTGAGATAGATATAAACAACATCTCTTTTACCTTGAACCAGGGTTTGTTGAGCTCCAACTATATTCCATGGCTGAAAATATTTTTCCCATAGTTGATGTGTTTCTACCGCTTGATAATTATCATACTAAGTTTTTTTCTATGAGGCATACAGTTCTTTTCTTCCTTTATTTTTCCTCTTCTATACTTACTCATTCTTCCCTTTTCTTCTTTCCCTGTATTATCCATTTTTGGTTCTATACTTATTCGCATATTTATGCTTGCAGGTTCTCGTGGTGGCAAAGTGAGAAATTCTATATCCGTCTATATATTCACATCACCCGTCTGATCAACTGCCTTTTGTTTCTGTACTTATCCAATTTTATGGCCGTGGGTTCCCTCATAGGCACTATCGAACTCCCATTCCCCGTTTTTGGGTATACATATTGCACCCAAAACTATGGTGATCTACAATTTGACCCCAGACTCCTCGAGCTCGCAAGCCTCACTCTACCTATCATCACTCCATCTGACCGCCTCACCTTTCCATACTTAAGACCAAGTGTTGTTGTGTCACGCATAAAGTTCTTTTCTCCCTTTCTTTTTTCTCTTCTATACTTGTCGATTTTTCCCTTTTCTTCTTCCCCTCTATTATTAGTTTCTCCTTTTATACCTAGTCCCATGCCTATGCTCGTGAGTTCCCAGGGTTGCATACTTATAAATTCCATATCCATCTATATATTCATATCACGAGTCTGACTGATCACTATACGTTTCCATACTTAGCCAATTTTATGCTTGGGATCTCCTGGCTAGGCCCTATCGAATGGTCATGCCCCGAACTCCCATGCCGCATAGTTTATGTCTCTCTATCGCGTGATAATTATCAGACAAAGTTTTCTTGTGTGATGCATAAATTTATTTTCTCCCTTTCTTTTTCCTCTTCTATACTTAGTTTCATTTCTATGCTTGCGGGTTACTGGGTGGCAGGCTCACAAATTGTATATCCATATATATCTTGACATCACGAGTCCGATCGACTGTCGTTCATTTCCTTCCTTAGACAATTTTATGGCCACGGGTTCCCATGTAAGCATTATTGAAATCTCATGCCCTGTTTTTGGAGTATACATCTTTCACTCAAAACTTGGGTGATCTACAATTCAACCACAAACTACTCCAATTCGCAAGCCTGACTCTATATATGATGACTCCATCTGACCACCCCAGCTTTCCATAATTAGTCCTTCCATCAAAGTTTTACAGGTTCACAGACTCCCAATTTCACAAAAGTATCAAAGCATTTTTTGCTCCCCTCCATCCCCGCCACCTTCTCCCCTTCCCATTGCACATTAATTATGCTTTTACTAGTGATATCTCACCACAGAAGTTCGAAAATATTGTCATTAATAAGAGGAAAGATCGAGGACCTCTCCCATTAAAATGCATTAATGGGAGAATATTATGGAATCTAATTAGTTTATTTCTGTAAATCTCGAATTCGCAAAACATCTTCACACACTTCCCCAATGCAAATTGATTATGCTTTTATTAGCTTCAAAAATATTTTCATTAATGGGAAAAAAGTTGGATGACATCTCCCATTAAAATTCATTAAACAAATATTTATGGGATATTATATTACCATATGTTACACATCAAAATTACTCACTTCAATAGTGTTGCAAGTGTCGTCATTACAAGTGTTATAAGTGTCGCATCTTGTCTGCAAGTGTTGCATCTTGACCACAAGTTTTGCAAGTGTCACAAACATCATACTACCTTCTTTCCTATGTTGTGCATCTAACGACATCACAAAGACACTTAAGACATCGCAAAGACTAGTTTTGAAGAAGAGAAATCACTTGACAGGGAGTACAAACCTTTTTCCATTGAAAGAACCACTCAAAAATGGATTTACGAGAGGAGCGCTCCCCTACCCACTATCAGGGAGTGCTAACGCTCTATGGGCCTCTTTCGGGTAGTGTTTGAGCGCCTTGTGCACCCTTTTGGGGGAGCACTACCCTTTTTGAGTAAATTTTTGGTTTGTTGGAGGATATTAGGGGATAATCCCCTCAATATATGAAGGTGGTTGGATTCGAATAGAAGGTAAAGGTATGATCTTAGGGAAGATACTCAACTGAAGGAGAAGAATCCTCAACTTATACGAAGGATATCTCAAGTGGTTGGGCCTCTCCAAGGTTATATAAGGAGGCCTTCTCATGGTGAAAGGTATAGTAGAGACTGGAGATTGATACCAAACTTATGATCCTATAAGTGGTATGTACATGAAAAAGATTGGAGTTATGAAACCTATGATATCATAGGAAACATATAGAAAACAATGGATATTACTTGAGCAAATGGGTTAGACAAGGAGAACTGGAAGAAGATGTTGCACCTTCATCAAAGGATTGTAAGTACTTTTACTTGTTCTCATTAATAATCAATGCTTGCCATGTTTATTTTAAACTTATGATTGTTCCATATGATTTTGTCTACAATAGATGGATCTATATTTGAGCTAATCTCAATAGAGTAGTAATTCCATTGTATCTTTGTTTGTTCTACAGGACCTATCAGGGAGCTTAGGATCGAAGCTCAGCCTGGACTTTGTAGGGACAAACGTCATTAATAAGGTACATATATTTCTACGTCTCCTTCATATGTTATCTTGATTAGATCTAAAAGGATTTCAATGTCCATGTTAAGCACTTTTCTTTGTTGGCCTTAGGAGTCTAGAGACCAAGAGGGAATCTACTTGTCTGCAGGGGGATTCACCTACAACAAAAATTGCCGACTCCACTGGGGAGGAGCTCCGATTTTTGTTTCCATTCCTAGATCTTGTTTTGGCCCTTTTTCCACTCACTTGACCTACTCCATATTGTATTCTTGATTCTTATTTTTGTTTCAATGCCTCTTTATTTCATCATGATCACCCTGATTGATTGAATTTGTTTGAGTTTTTGAGTTTCTAGGCATTTTTCTAAGCTTTTGAAGCAGAGCGCTCCCTGTCCCTTGTTATCAGAGTGACAACACTCCCTGGTGGTATTACACAGAGCGTTGGAATGCTCTGGTGACCCTTACACTAGAGCGCTACCCCCTTTTTTGTGAAATATCCTCTAGGTTTTCAGTTTCTGAGTTCAGTTTTTTCCTTTTGCATTTTCTCAGGGTCTCATACTCTCAGTCCATCTTGGTATTGGCCTTCAAAACCCTGTTTTCTAAGGATTGATCTCTTCTTGTTTTGGAATTTGACATTTTCTTTCCTTGCCTTGAAGTCACTCTTTGTCTTTCCTGACCTAGAGTTATCTTGTTGTTTTCTTCTCCTTTATCTAACGGAGTGGAAGCTTTTGTGAGAAAATCCAAAGGTCTGTGAACCTTTTCATTTGATCTTTGAGGTCAATTTTCTAGCATTTCTCTTTTGTTTGAGGTTTTTTGGTTCTTGTTTGCAAATTTGGTTATCTTTGTCCTTCTTATTTATTCACAACGAGAATGTTTTTTTTGTGTGTGTGAGGTTACTTCTGATTGTTTAATCCTAAAGGATGATTGACATTAGAAGCTTTACATCTGATTATCATTCACATATAAGAAAAAGGACATATTTTAGTGATTAGTTTGGATATTAGAAGGTATTTCTAAAATTTTTAACATTCCCTTGGATTTGAGTGAGAGACAAATTGATTGAGGACATTGCATATTAGTGTTTGATAGTGAAAACAACTTTTCTCCTTCCCTTAAATAGGCATTCATCGAAAGAAACGATTGTTTATCATTTTCTTGTGCATTGTTTTTTGGAATTGAGTCATAATACCATCAATTTCATGGTCATACACCCTTTGAATAAAGAACAACTGCAAAATGAACGCTAATTAAAAAATATCTAGAACATTTTTGTATTTTAGGATCTTCCACCAACATTAGACTAGGATTAGCACTTTGGATTAGGCTATGAGTACAACTCTCCAAACTTTTTCAAAACAAACATTATCATACTGAGATAGGGAGAGTCAAATCCAATTGTCGTATAGGCTTTCTGGGATCCCCCTCTCACACAGGGGTTACGTACGAGGTTGCATTCGAGAGAATTATAGAGATTATACCTCCCTGGTTCAATTGTTTGTAGTGGTCAAATCATATATTGGGGGTCACTTGAGGGTATACCCATGATTATGTGTCGGATCCTCTAGAGTTGATTTCAGACTTGTTATCCTACCCATACATTCAGATCGGACTATCGACTGTACCCGTTGAGGGTTTGACTGCGAGTTGTTGTCCTTAGTTTCCATAATTTTTAGGTACTGACATGAGGTGTCAGTAAAGGGAAGTCTCACTATAGCTAGAACAGACATTGGTCAAACTCACTCAGGCTCCTTGGACGGTAAATCCACAATTATTGTGTGGAAGCTTGCACCAAGGTGAAATCCCATTAAGTAGGTCGCTATTGTAATTGTTCCACCATATCCTAGCCCCTTCTTGACTTCATCCCGTGACATTCGATTTCATCACGAACTAGTACAATCATCGAGAGAAGTCTTGTTTGCTTGGTTTTGATTCCTAGATTTTATTAGCGTATGTTGTTTCTTTCTGTTAGTTGGCCCTAGATTTTTGGCATGTATTGTTATTCTCCAAAATTGAGCCTGTAGATGATTAAGGTATTCACCTATTGCGTACGATGCTAGGGATACCTCTGAAAGGCTACCAACCCTTACCTTCTAACCCTCTAGAAGACAACTACCGTGGAGAGGAAGAAAATCAATCTGACACTAGGAGTGTTGTTACTCCTCTGTTAGACAATCAAGAAGGCACTTTGGTTACAGTTCATAATCCTACTCCTCACACTACATCTGTGTCAGTAACCCCTCTCGAACCACTTTTTCTTCTTTTAGACTCCCTTGGGAACGTCATAGACGAAGAGGTCCCATAGTTACTGGAGAGATATTTTACCAAAACATATATGGGATCCATAAAACCAACCTTTGGTGATGAGTATAGGACTCTTGTTCATCCTACTACTACAGTAGATACAAATTCCACACTTTCTCATTCATTATGGAGGAATTCATCAGGATGCGATATTTATGAGCATTTTGAATCTATTCGAAAACCCTTTCATCCTCATGACCCTCCTGGTGAAACAGAACCATCCGGTTGAACTATGAATCACCCCAGCGATCAGGTCATTAACCCTACTATTATGTCATCACAATTCCATCCTAATGCTGGAATCATCACCTCTACTCATTCCCAAGGCACTTCGATCCCTACCCCTACTTTTACAAACTTTCACTCTACAACTCCACATGTTCCACACGATCTTGTTGGGACATCTTTGCACCATAGAATGAAAACCCTTGCTAGCCAAATACAACTGACTGGAGGGACGCCACCATCTAGCGGACCTATCCCTCCTGGAGGACCACCATTTTATGATAGGGGGGAAAACTTCGTTTGCTAGAAACCCTTCACAATCTTGGGGAGTATGTTCGGGAGGAACATTTACCAAACCCCACGTTGGGGGGCGCTCATATCATAACCCACAAGGAGGAGTATTAAATCTTGTTCCTTCCAGACTGTCTTATGGACAACCTTATCTGGGCGTCCCAATCACCACCAAGAGTCCTCAAGGACAACAACCTTATCCTCCCCAAGGGTTTAATGTTTACCCTCCCCCTAATGTGTATCCACCTCCGGGATCTACTTCTTACCCTCCTCAAGGGAAACATGTTTATCCTCCCTATGGGAAAGAAAATCACTCGTCTTATAATGCTCAGTACCCACCGGGTTATGCAAATGTTTCTCAGTCATCGTCAAATCCTGCTTATCCTGCCTAGCAACAACTGTATGTAGGAGGACCTACTTGTTATAGTTATCCACCTAACCCATTTTATGGTCTTACTTGTGTTCCTATGCCACACCAGTATCATCCGCAAATTATCCAACAATTACCTTTCCTTGCAACTTTCGATCTCCCAGAGTTGTCTTAGTTAACCAATGATCCTATTTTTCATTCACCAATTTGGCCAGTTATTCCAGCTAAACTTCCTTCTGATATTCCAAAATTTGACGAAAAATCTAGAGAAGATCCAAATAACCATGTGATGACTTTCCATTTCTACTGTTCATCAAACTCCCTCATGGATGATTCTACACATTTGCATCTTTTCCAACGAACACTTACGGGCTCTGCAAAAAAGTGGTATATTGAACTACCATGTGCTTATTTTCATGATTTCAACTCCCTTTCCATGTCTTTCCTCATGCACTGTCAACTACCTATTCGCTATGAGACAGGTACCGAACTCTTGACCTCCCTTCGTCAAACTAACTTCGTGCATATCTCTGACCATATCCATGAGTGGAGATGACAACGAAGGATGATGAAAGTAATCATTCCTGACATATTATTAGTGGAGTGGTTTACTAAATCACTTTTACCCCCGATCGCTCATGATGTCTCTATGGGTGGTGTAGTTACTAAGGAAGAAAAAATTGCTCTAGCTCAATACTTAGATTTGTTTTATTCACAATCTCGTACTTTGTATGAGATTTGTTTCTCGAGCTAATGTCGGTCCATCCAAGCCATCCTCCTCATCTCATGTGGATGGTGTTATCGGTTCCATCAAAACTCAATCTACTTCCCAGTCGATCACACTCTCCTCTACCTCCCCTCAAACTTAGATTTCTGAGGTGAATGAAGTTCAATCTGCCCCTTCACAACAATTCGAAGGTAAGAAGAAGGAAAAAAATAAATCAAAAAATACTAATAACACTGAGCAACCAAAAAATCAATCTCAAACACCTTCTACCGAAAAGCAGCCAGAACGAAAACTGAAACTCCCATATATCATTTGTGGTGATGATCACTACACTCGATACTGTCAACATAGCAATGAAGTGTCCAAACGTTTCCATGAAAATTCACAACCCGATGTGATTACTCAGCCTTTTCCACAGCAACAATCCATGGTTGTTGAAACACCCTCTCCTGGGGGCGGTTCTAGCCATCCTCATGATGAGGCCTCGACAAGTGCACATATTTATATGTTTAATGGGATTAATTTGACCAATCTCTCTAAGACATAAGACACACCAGGTAACACTGACAAAGGAAAAGTCACTAACGGTACCGGTACTTTATTAGATCCATCACCATCCTTCGTTAGTCCTCCATCGATTAATCCTCCATCTGGACCACTTCAGATTGAGAAGCCTACGTTCTACTCTATCTTACGCCCTGCTAAGAGAACTATCTGAAAATCTACCTTTAATCCTAGTTCACGTGCCTCCTAGAACTAAAACATTGTTCAACATTTGGCTCAAGCACCATGTGTTATGTCTGCATTATAATTTCTACAACATTGGCACAACCAACGTAGAAAGCTCTTGGATTCTATTGGTGTTGTTGATCCTGAGTCATCCAACTATATCATGCTTAACCTGGACAATTATACATCTCGACTCTCCCACCAACTTGCTTTCCAAGTTGATGTTGTTGTTCACAATCAACAAATCTACCGAACTATTTTGGATGAGGGAGCCTCAACTTGTGTCATGTCTTTAGCATGTTGGAAAAGTTTAAAATCACCCACACTTAACAAATCCCCAATGATGTTATGTGCATTCGATGGGAGAGGTTTTCATCCCCATGGACTTTTACAGTCCCCGTGCATCCAATGGGGTGGAAAAACCATCACTGTTGATGTCAAGGTGGTCGATGCTCCCCTCGATTACAACTTGTTAATTGGAAGAAGTTGGTTTTATGCTATGACTGTCATTTCCTCATCGGTGTTTTGATGTGTACAATTTCCTCATTAGGGAAAAATTTTCATTGTTGATCAGTTAGATTTCTTCATGACTGATGCTCGCGCTCCCGCTACCAACAACATTCCTTTCTTGGGAGACCACAAGATCACGTATGAAAGCGTTGGTATTGGATTTTTGAAAGATTGTAGCCTTATGGGTACCTTCCCTACACCACTTCCACTGACTACACATCATATTGCCATCGTCAATATGATTTTGACCATGGCTTATCAATATTTGTAATCATCTGACCCTTGGATTGTACCTAGTCCCTTGGAATTCGATGTACTAGGTGACACCATGCCACTTATTCCAGCTAAAACACCATAAATTGTTGTCCAATCTGCTTCTCCCTCTTTGGATGACCAATATCTATTGGCATCCAACAATTATTCGATGCCATCGCGGTTAAGTTCCTTGTCGTCTGCAATCGTCTACATTTCCCCAATTTTTCCCTCTGATGAATCTATTATGGAAATGTTGAGAATTGACAAGCTACCTCAAGATCCTAACCATCATCAATCCTATTTTCTTCCCCCTCATGAAGAAATTTGGGGAGATATACACTCTATATTCCCTCCTGATGCTCATAAGAAATGTCAATTCCACCTCCAACATGGCTTGTCAACAAGTGAAACTAGTTTCCATTGAAAAGCTTAAGTTGACCTACACATCTTGAAAAAACAGATACGTGAGAGAAACATGTACGACCACATATCCCACAGTGGTCATGGTACTGATCGAGAGGAAACAATCACATTTTGTGGGCTAGAGCCAACACCATGCAATGCTACCAATGAAACCCAACAAACACTTTCTATGCATACTTCCCTATGGAAGAAATATGCAAAACAGATCTATATGAAAAAAATTAAACACTCCTTCCATTGCATGTGCAGGTTGCGATCAATTGAATTTCGCAAAAAACACTAAATCTTTCATGCTTGATTTGGGAGAAGAATACCTTCACTTGACACTAAATGATAAAGCATTTTCGAGTGGAAATATTTGTCTTCCATGCAAACGATCACTTGAAAATGGAAAACTTCCACACTTTGCAACACCTGACCAAATAGGATGTAATACACCACTGCCATATGTAAGTGCACTTACAGAACTTGAAGAGAGACTTGTGTCTCTGTGAATTTCATTTGCACAAATCAGACCCTAGGACTATAAATGACCCCAAATGTTCTTAACATGATCAATTATTAATGTGCATGTCCAACTAGATTTTGTTCAAAAATCCCTTCCACAATTCATTAGAGATACAATGAAAATTGTTGTAGCTCTCAAAAGACGCTTGCAATACAAGAATGCATACAAGACAGGTAAAGTGTGTGTCCATGTTGTCATGAAAGCATTAAAAGAATTATGTTCCAGGGACCTGTACAAAGCACATAACATATGTATAAATGAGAACTGGAACAATGTTCTTGGAGAAGGGGATGACATCTTTGCACAAACTCTCGAAACTTCTAGTGAATTTGATACAAGCGATGAATCGAATAATGAAATGCCTTATGAAACATTGATACATGGATTCACTGACTCACAGCGCATTCATGACTTGCAGGACAAGATCGTTGAAATTGCACCTGCCGAGGGGAAAATTTACAATTCCACATGGAATATTCAAGGACAAATTTGTAGAGGAAATGAACTTCCCAACACTGTTCTATGGAGATCCACATCCTAGTGACATTATGGAATGATTCAAATACCATAAGATAGTTCGATGGGATTTGCTACATTCAAGCGGTGACTTCTCCTATCACATAACAAAAAAAAAAAATCAAAACAATGCGCATAATAATTGAGCAAGTGTTGTCTTTCATGTTGGTGTGAATAAGAAAAGGCCAGCTACAAGGAAGAAATTTATTGGCCAAAGATTTCAAGTACAAAGCAAACCTAGAAAAAATACTAAAATCTGATATTGGATACATAGATTTCAAAAGCATTCACATCTCTCCTCACTATCTGGAACAAAACAAGAAAACTATTTTTGCAATGATCCGACAATTGGGACCGGCAACATTTTTTATCACATTTACCAGTGTAGAGCATCACTGGGATCCATTGGTGGCTAAGGTGTCTGCATTATATAGGAACAGAAAAAGGAAAAAACAAATGGATACACTGGAAAATGATGACATTGACTACCTCATAAGAAAAGACCCAGTGACATGTATTCGCTACTATATTCATAGAATAAATGCTTTGAGACAATTGATATGGCATGATGAAACGTTTTTCAGAAAAATATCGGACTACTTTTTTGTGACTAAGTTCCAAAATAGGTGGAGTGAACATGACCATGCACTGTTGTGGATAGAGGGCGCATCGGTCTATGGAAATGACAACAACTCACAGATATATCAGTTTGTGGACAAACACATAACATGGAACATTGATCATTTGGATCGAGAACTTGCCAAAGTTCATAGACATTATCATATAAAAATATGTAAAAAATGAAAAAATTCACATTGCAGATACAACTTCCATGTGCTGCCAATAAGAACAACAAGAATCATAGAACCACATAGTATAGAGGACAATGTTGTGAATGAGAAATCTAAATCCTTTTTCTCATTTCTAGAACAATGATACTTTGATGAGTTAATGAGCTTCAACGACTTCTTGATAGAGGTAAATCTAACAGAAGATGAATACATCCAAGCCATACAATGTATGCTTAAACAACCAACATTTTTCCTTAAACGAAAACTTTCCCATATTTGGAACAACAGTTTCTCCAATGACATGCCATTTATGTGGAATGAAAATATAGATGCGCAATATGTCCTCAATACATATGCTACAACATCATTTGTACCTCGTATATGACAAAGGTTGACAAATCTATGACAAGTGCATTCAGAATAATACACAAAGAACATGAAAGAAGTCATATTTATGTTATGCAAATGATACGTATGCTTGGAAATATATTACTTAATCTTCAACAAGTGTCTCCTCAACAAGTAGTCAACATTGCACTTTCCCTGCCCCTCAATTGTAGTTCAAGGAAATGTGTCTTCATAAACACATATCCAGTTGAGAAATGCACATTTGTTCTTAAACCACTGTCTTTGCTAGAACAAGAGCCTGACAATTCAGAGGAAATGATATGTCTCTCTATTATCGATTATTACCTCCACATCCATGTCTTATTAAGCATATCTACTTAGCAGAGTTCGTATCACATTACAAAAAAAATGGTGCACCCATATCAAAAAGAAAAAAGACCTCTATAATACGCTTTGTCAAATACAACAAACATACTGACTATGAAAAATATTGTAGAGAAAAATTGTTGTTATACGTTCTGTTCGATCAAAATGAAAGAACATTAAAACATAACTTCCCTACATGGAAGATGTGTAGATTGCCTCTAAGACTATAGTACAAACCAATGAATCTAGATTTACATACAATGTTAATCCAACATGGGGTGATCTAGAAAGTGCAGTTAATGAACTAGAAAACCATGACAATCTTGATGAGACATTCACAAATCTTAAAACAACTAGAAATCTCTGCGAGTCCTATGAAAAATGTATCAATCTTGGTTTTCAAGTCACAAAACATCGTTTCCTTATTGAAAATAATGAATACCACAGAGTCAGACGTCTGTTGAATGGATAACAACAAATAATTCTAAAGGACATTGTGCTTAAGAAATGCTTGAACATGCACACTCCTGTGCATTTGTTACTTACAAGAGGGGTGGGAACATGCAAGACATTCACAACAAAATCACTATTCCAAATGCTTACACGAATCCATGATTCAAACAATTCCTATATTCCTATGAAACCAAAGGGGCTAATAGTTGCATACACAAGAAAAGTGCATATAATGCAAGTGGAACAAGTCCACTCTGCATTTTTGATGCCTTTTAACAAGTTACGATTTCTTCCACTCAACAAGGAAATCTTATATACATTGTCTAATATTTACGACGAACTGAAACTTATCTTCATAGATGAGGAATCTTTGATTGGAAGTTGCTTCTTGTATTCCATTGAAAACTGACTAAGAAACATAAAACATGTGCACACCAAATACTTTGGAAACATTGACATGATATTCTATGGGGAGCTTTACCAGGCGCAACCCATCCAAGATTATTTTATATTTGAACAACCTATGGTGAATATGAAAATAGTGATGCATGACTTCTCGAAATAAAATATAAAATACTTTGAATTACAAACTACAATGCGCCAGACAGATAAAACATTTATTGCAATTCTGAATAGAATGTAGACAAACAACCAAGCACATGATGACTTAACATATATCAATTCAAGGTGCATTTGACCTACACCAACAGACCCAACCTTCCCTTACCTATTTTACATGAATAGGGATGTTGTAATGCATAACAAGTACATGTTATCGCTCATGCCTGGTGATGATGTCATCATCAATTAACTTGACCTCGAGGAAGACAACCATGGAAATGTGCCATGTCATGAACATACAACCATTTTGCCTTTGCAGCTTGTCCTAAAGTTAGACATGTTGATTGAAATATATGCCTACAACTATGATTCACAAGATGGCTTGGTGAATGGTGCAGATGGAATAATCAAAGGCTATACCAAAACAAAAAAACACGATGTCCTATGGATTAAGTTCCATGAGCTGCATATAGGTTACCGACAAGAAAACAAGTTCGATTATCTATATAATTCAAACAATGCATGCGATTGGACACCTATCTTACGAATATCAAAAACCAGTATCAACATCGAAAAAGACAGGTCGACTGAATATTCGAAAAAAGTTTCCAATTAAACTTGCATGTGCACATACACTCCATAGATCACAAGGACTAACACTTGATAGTTTTGCATTTGACCCTGTTGGAATTTGAATACATGGACTTGTATACACAACACCGTCCCATGTTAGAAGTATAGACTCCTTGTATTTACTAAGTCCTCTTACAAAAGATAACTTCAAAGTTAAACACAAATTTGATATTGAGATGCAATGCCTTAGGACTACCACAAAGTGGCATCTATAGTATGATTACCAATCCATACAAACAAACTCATTTGCATCAATTCTCTCAATTAACACATGCAACCTACATGCACACATGGATGATATACTCAATGACTATGAAACAATGCAATCTGATATTATATGCTTGCAGGAAACATACATGACATTATGCATGCAAAACAAGAAATTTCCAAATCACAATTGCATATTGAGTTACATTATACATGGGGTGATGATATTAGTGAAAAAACATGTAACAATTTTGGAGCATATTCATTTTGAAGAAAACAATGTTGAGATGGTGCTTGCAAAAGTATTTCTCCATGCATCAGAAATTGCAATATTGGATCTCTATATTGCTCCGCATACAATATTATCCAACATACTGAATGTTTTTTCCAATGCATTAGAGAATTTGCATCTGAACAAAACCATTGTCATTGTATGAGACTTCAATATTGACATGCTACAAAATAATGCTAGAACAAAAAAATTGGAAAACTACATGTGAAAATACAGTCTCTGCTTTCTTTTGGACAAGATAAACCATGTACAAAACACACTTATTGACCATGTATTGTTGAATGTGCCCATTTCTTAATGCATCGTCTTTATCTTAGACACATACTAGTCTAATCATGATACAATTGGTATTGCACTTGAATTATGAGATATACATCAAACATATTGTGAAATCATATTTCTATGTTTCAAAGCATATCTATCTAGCTTGTTGTAGAAAACCAAGTTATCCAAATTCTTAGTTTTCCTTGGTTTGTAATTGATTTTTGACACAAAAAAAAAATTACACAAATTTTTATATATACACAAACATGGATGAACGAAAAAACAAATGGTACATTCTTCTAACACTATCTATTACTCTATTCCTTTTATTCTATTTTATTTACTGCATGTACATGTTCCTTGTTTTTTCCTTACATGTCAACTTATGTTTATGTCCATTTTGTTTTGTACTTTTTCCATTGAAACAAACAGGAAAATTGGACAAGGCAAATAACTCTTAACCAAAAATGTAGAAGAATACATACAAAGGTGCATACTTCTACCTGTATTCCATATCCAATTGTTTCTCATTTACTCCATCTATAATTGTTCCACTTGTTTGCAGCTCTTCTATTTTTTTTTCCTTGGATACTGCGTATCTTCTTGTATATTAACTTATATGCATGTCAATTGTGTTCTATGTGCCACTATATTCAAATAAATAAATTTGTACTCCATTTTTTTTCCATGTGTTTCTACATAGCAGATTTCTTTCATGTCCATTATGTTCTTTGTATTGTTGCATTGAAAAAAGAACAGAGTAATTCAACACAATGATGGAGCCTTATGTTCCACAATTGAGAAAGATGGAGTACAATCTTCCAAAAGGTATGACTATAGTTGTGCCACATCAAATACAATGCGTATGACTAATTCACATTCATATCGATTATGAACAATACACACATGTTCATAGCCACTGTATTAGAAGTGACATGGACATGGGTAGTGAACCGTCACAAACATCAGCACAATGACAATGTCAAAGGTAAGGATTCATAGATTACCCTCTTGCTATGTTTATGAAACAAATATACACAGTTATTTATTCTGCTATGTCATGGTAAAAGTGTTTATGTCATTTACACCACATGTTTTTTAGTTCACAATAACTATCGACAACTAGAAGTGAAACCTCCATCAGAGTACAAGGTCCATAGACTAAGAGGTATGGTTACAAAAACTCTTATCTGCAAACGTTGTCCAATTTGTGTATATATTGGAGCTTGTCATATTTTATAATATGCTTGCATGTAAGAATGCCAAGTCATATATTTTGTCTATTGCTTGTTGAAATAGATATAAACAACATATCTTTTAACTTGAACCAGGTTTTCTTGAGCTCAAACTATACTCCATGGATGAGAATGTTTTTCCCATAGTTGATGTGTTTATATCTCTTTATAATTATCAGACTAAGTGTTGTTGTGTGAGGCATACAATTGTTTGCTCCCTTTCTTTTTCCTCTTCTATACTTACCCATTTTCCCTTTTATTCTTCCCCTCTATTATCCGTTTCTAGTTCTATACTTAGTCCCATATATATGCTCGCGCGTTCCCAGGATGGTGGAGTGAGAAATTCTATGTCCATCTATATCTTTACATCACAAGTCCGACCGACCGATGTACGTTTTCATAGTTACCTGATTTTATGGCCATGGGTTCCTGTGTAGGTTCCATCGAACTCTCAAGCCCCTTGTTTGAGTTATACATCTTACACCCAAAACTTTAGTGATATGTAATTCAACCCAAGACTCCTCAAACTCCCAAGCCTCACCCTACCTACGACGACTGCGTCTGAATTCTTGCATATAAGTATGCCAAGTCATATATTTTGTCTATTTCTTATTGAGATATATATAAAAAACATCTCTTTTACCTTGAACCAAGGTTTGTTGAGCTCCAACTATATTCCATGGCTAAAAATGTTTTTCCCATAGTTGATGTGTTTCTCTCGCTTGATAATTATCATACTAAGTTTTTTTCTATGAGGCATACAGTTCTTTGCTCCCTTTATTTTTCCTCTTCTATACTTACCCGTTATTCCCTTTTCTTCTTTCCCTGTATTATCGATTTTTAGTTCTATACTTATTCACATATTTATGATTGCGGGTTCTCGAGGTGGCGAAGTGAGAAATTCTATATCCATCTATATCTTCACATCACCCATCCAACCTACCACTTTTTGTTTCCATACTTATCCATTTTTATGGTCGCGGGTTCCCTCATAGGCACTATCAAACTCCCATTCCCCATTTTCGGGTATACATATTTCACCTAAAACTACGGTGATCTACAATTCAACCCTAGACTCCTCAAGCTCACAAGCCTCACTCTGCCTATCATAACTCCATCTGACCGCCTCACCTTTCCATACTTAAGACCAAGTGTTGTTCTGTCACGCATAAAGTTCTTTGCTCCCTTTCTTTTTTCTCTTCTATAATTGTCTATTTTTCCCTTTTCTTCTTCCCTTCTATTATTAGTTTCTCCTTTTATACCTAGTCCCATGTCTATGCTCGTGAGTTCCCAGTGTTGCAGACTTATAAATTCTATATCCATCTATATATTCATATTACGAGTCCGACCAACCGTTGTTCGTTTCAATACTTAGCCAATTTTATGCTCGCGATCTCCTGGATAGGCCCTATCAAATGGTCATGCCCTGAACTCCCATGCCCCATAGTTGATGTGTTTCTATCACTTGATAATTATCAGACAAATTGTTCTTGTGTGATGCATAAATTTCTTTTCTCCCTTTCTTTTTCCTCTTCTATACTTAGTCTCATTTCTATGATTACGGGTTCCCAGGTGGCAAGCTCACAAATTGTATATCCATATATATCTTGACGTCATGAGTCTGATCGATCGTCATTCGTTTCCTTCCTTAGCCAATTTTATGGCCAAGGGTTCTCGGGTAGGCATTATTGAACTCTCATGCCCTATGTTTGGAGTATACATCTTGTACCCAAAACTTGGGTGATCTACAATTCGACCACGGACTACTCGAATTCGCAAGCTTGACTCTACCTATGATTACTCTATCTGAGCACCCCGCCTTTCCATAATTATTTATTTCTTCAAAGCTTCATAGGTTCATAGACTCCCAAGTTCACAAAAGTATCAAAGCATTTTTCTCTCCCCTACATCCCCGCCACCTTCTCCCCTTCCCAATGCACATTAATTATTATTTTACTAGTGATAGCTCACCATAGATGTTCGAAAATATTGGCATTAATAAGACGAAATCTCAAGGACCTCTCCCATTAAAATGCATTAATGGGAGAATATTATGGAATCTGATTAGTTTCTTTCTGTCAATCTCGAATTCACAAAAAATCTTCACACACTTCCTCAATGCACATTGATGACGATTTTATTAGCTTCAAAAATATTTTCATTAATGGGTGAAATGTTGGATGACATCTCCCATTAAAATGCATTAAACAAATATTTATGGGATATTATATTACCATATGTTACACATCAAAATTACTCACTTCAATAGTGTCGCAATTGTCGTCATTACAAGTGTTATAAGTGTCGCATATTGTCCTCAAGTGTCAATTCTTGACCACAAGTGTTTCAAGTATCACAAACATCATACTGCCATCTTGCCTATGTTGTGCCTCTAATGACATCACAAAAACACTTAAGACATCCCAAAGATTAGTTTTGAAGAAGAGAAATCACTTGACATGGAGTACAAACCTTTTGCCACTAAAAGAACCACTCAAAAATGGATTTTGGAGAGGAGCGCTCCCCTACCCACTGTCAGGGAGTGCTAATGGTCCCTGGTCCTCTTTGGGGGAGTGTTTGAGCACCTTATGCACCCTTTTGGGGGAGCCCTACCCTTTTTGAGTGAATTTATGGTTTGTTGGAGTAAATCAGGGGACAATCCCCTCA
Organism: Picea mariana; assembly: GCA_032191745.1. Taxonomy (NCBI): domain Eukaryota; kingdom Viridiplantae; phylum Streptophyta; class Pinopsida; order Pinales; family Pinaceae; genus Picea; species Picea mariana. Next base: position 30,703 of record JASDQU010372633.1, read on the forward strand.
ATATATGAAGGTGGTTGGATTCAAATAGAATGTCAAGGTATCATCTTAGGAAAGATCCTCAACTGAAGGAGAAGAATCCTCAACTTATCCCAAATATATATCAAGGGGTTGGGCCTCTCCAAGGTTAAATAAGGAGGCCTTCTCATGGTGAAAGGTACAGTAGAGACTAGAGATTGATACCAAACTTATTATCCTATAAGTGGTATGTACATGAAAAAGATTGGAGGTATGAAACCTATGATATCATAGGAAACATACAGAAAACAATGGAGATTACTTGAGCAAAGGGGTTAGATAAGGAGAAATGGAAGAAGATGTTGCACCTTCATTAAAGGATTGTAAGTACTTTTACTTGTTCTCATTAATAATCAATGTTTGGCCTATTTCTTTCAAACTTATGATTGTTCCATCTGAGTTTGTATGCAATAGATGGATATATATTTGAGCTAATCTCAGTAGAGTAGTAAGTCCATTCTATATTTCTTTGTTCTACAGGACCTATCAGGGATCTCAGGATCGAAGCTCAACCTAGACTTTGTAGGGACAAACGTCGTTAATAAGGTACATATCTTTCTTATTCTCCTTCATATGTTAGCTTGATTAGATCTAAAAGGATGTTAGTGTCCATGTTAAGAACTTTTATGTATTGGCCTTAGGAGTCTAGAGACCAAGAGGGAATCCACTTGTCTGTAGAGGGATTCACCTACAACAAAAATTGGCGACTCCACTGGGGAGGAGCTCTGATTTTTGTTTCCATTCCCAGATCTTGTTTTGTCCCTTTGTCCACTCACTTGACCTTCTCCATATTGTCTTTTTGATTCTTGTATTTGTTTGATTGCCTCTTTATTTCATCATGATCACCCTGATTGACTGAATTTGCATGAGTTTTTGAGTTTTTGTGCCTTTTTCTAAGATTTTGAAGTAGATTGCTCCCTTTCCATTGTTATCAGAGCAACAACACTCCCAGGTGGTCTTACACAGAGTGTTGGAACACTCTAGTGAGCCTTACACCAGAGTACTACCCCCTTTTTTGTGAAAAACCCTCTAGGTTTTCAGTTTCTGAGTTCGGTTTTTTCCTTTTGCATTTTCTTAGGGTCTCATACTCTCAGTCCATCTTGGTATTGGCCTTCAAAATCTTGTTTTCTAAGGATTGATCTCTTCTTGTTTGGGAATTTGACATTTTCTTCCCTTGCCTTGAAGTCACTCTTTGTCTTTGCTGGCCTAGAGTTAACTTGTTGTTTTCTTCTCCTTTATCTGATGGAGTGGAATCTTTTGTGAGGAAATCCAAAGGTCTGTGAACCTTTTCATTTGATCTTTGAGGTCAATTTTCCAGCATTTCTCTTTTGTTTGAGGTTTTTTGGTTCTTGTTTGCAAATTTAGTTATCTTTGTCCTTCTTATTTATAAACAACGAGAGTGTATCTTTTTTTTGTGTGAGGTTTCTTCTGACTATTTAATCCTGAAGTATGATTGACATTAGAAGTTTTACATCTAATTATCATTCACATATAAGAAAAAGGACATAATTTAGTGATTAGTTTGGATATTAGAAGGTATTTCTGAAAATTTTAGCATTCCATTGGATTTGAGAGAGAAACAAATTGATTGAGGACATTGCATATTAGTGTTTGATAGTGAAAACAACTTTTCTCCTTCCCTTAAATAGGCATTCATCAAGAGAAACGACTGCTTATTATTTTCTTGTGCATTTTTTTTTTGAATAGAGTCATAATACCATCATTTTCATTTCCATACACCCTTTGAATAAAGAACAACTACAAAATGAATGCTAATTAAAAAATATCTACAACATTTTTGTTTTTTAGGATCTTCCACCAACATTAGTCTAGGATTAGCACTTTGGATTAGCTTGTGAGTACAACTCTCCAAAGTTTTTCAAAACAAACATTAGCATCTTGAGATAGGGAGAGTCAAATCCAATTGTCATATAGGCTTTCTGGGATTCCCCTCTCACATAGGGGTTACGCATAAGGTCACATTTGGGAGAATTATAGAGATTATCCCTCCATGGTTCAACTGTTTGTAGTGGTCAGATCGTATATTGGGGGTCACTTGAGGGTATATCCATGATTATGTGTGGGATCCTCTCGAGTTCATTTTAGACTTATTATCCTGCCCATAAATTTGGATCGGACTGTCGACTGTACCCGCTGAGGGGCTGAATGCAAGTTGGTGTCCTTAGTTTCCATAATATTTAGGTACTTACATGAGGTGACGGTAAAGGGAAGCCTCACTATACCTAGAATATACATTGGTCAATCTCACTCGGGCTCCTTGGAGGGTAAATCCACAATAACTCCGTGGAATCTTGCACCAAGGTGAAAGCCCATTAAGCAGGTTGCCATTGTAACTGTTCCACCAAATCCTAGCCCCTTCTTGACTTGATCCTGTGAAGTTGGATTTCATCACCAACTAGCATGATCATTGAGAGAAGTCTTGTTTGCCTGGTTTTGATTCCTAGATTTTATTAGTGTATGTTGTTTCTTTTTGTTAGTTGGCCCTAGATTTTCGGCGTTTACTGTTATTCTCCAAAATTGAGAATGTAGATGATAAAGGTATTCATCGATCATATAGGATGCAAGGGCTACCTCTGGAAGGCTACCAACCCTTACCTCCTAACCCTCCAGAAAACAACTACCGTGGAGAGGTAGAAAATCAATCTCATGCTAGGAGTGTTGTTACTCCTCCGTTAGACAATCAAGAAGGCGCTTTGGTTATGGTTCAAAATCCTTGTCCTCGCACTACATCTGTGTCGGTAACCCATCTCGAACCACTTTTTGTTCTTTTAGACTCCCTTGGGAATGTCATAGATGAAGAGGTCCCACAGTTACCGGAGAGAGATTTTACGAAAACATATATGGGATCCATAGAACCAACCTTTGGTGATGAGTATAGGACTCTTGTTTGTCCTACCACTGCAGTAGATACAAATCCCACACCTTCTTGTTCTATATGGAGGACTTCATCAGGACGTGATATTTATGAGCATTTTGAATCTATTCGACAACCCTTTCATTCTCATGACCCTCTTGGTGAAACATGACCATCTGGTCAAACTATGAATCACCCCATTGATCAGGTCATTAACCCTATTGTTACGACAACACAATTCCATCCTAATGCTAGACTCATCACCTCTACTCATTCTGAAAGAACTTCGATCCCTACCCCCACTTTTACAAACTTTCACTCTACAGCTCCACATGTTCCATAGGATCTTGCTGGGACATCTTTGCACCATAGAATAAAAAACCATGCTAGCCAAATACAACCGATTGGAGGGAAACCACCATCTAGTAGACCTTTCCCTCCTGGAGGACCACCATTCTATGGCAGGGGGGAAACCTTCGTTTGCTAAAAACCCTTCACAATCCTAGGGAGTATCTTCGGGAGGAACATTTACCCAACCCAACATTGGGGGGCACTCATATCATAACCCACAAGGATGAGTATTAAATCTTGTTCCTTCCGGACCATCTTATGGAAAACCTTATCTGGGCGTCCCAAACACTACCTCAACTCCTCAAGGAAAACAACCTTATCTTCCCCAAGGGTCTAATGTTTATCCTCCCCCTAATGTGTATCCACCTCCGAGATCTATTTCTTACCCTCCTCAAGGGAAACATGTTTATCCTCCCGATGGGCAAGCAAATCACCCGACTTATAATGCTCAGAACCCATCAGGTTATGAAAATGTTTCTCAACCATCATCGAATCCTTCTTATCATGGCCAAAAACAACCATATGGAGGAGGAACTACTGGTGACAATTATCCACCTAACCCATTTTATGGTCCTAATGGTGTTCCTATGCCACACCAGTATCATCCACAAATTAACAAAGAGTTACCTTTCCTTGAAACTTTGGATCTCCCTGACTTGTGTCGGTTAACCAATGACCCTATTTTTCATTCACTGGTTTGGTTGTGTGCAGATTTTTCCAGCCTCTCTGCATCCATACCCTTGCTCGAAAAATTCTACAAATTACTTCAGTAATCGTCGTCTTCTAACTCCATACTTTGGGGGGCAATCTGTTACACATCAAAATTACTCACTTCAATAGTGTCACAAGTGTCGTCATTACAAGTGTTATAAGTGTCGCATCTTGTCTGCAAGTGTCACGTCTTGACCACAAGTGTCGCAAGTGTTACAAACATTATACTACTATATTTCCTATGTTGTGCCTCTAACGACATCACAAAGACACTTAAGACACCCCAAAGACTAGTTTTGAAGAAGAGAAATCACTTGACAGGGAGTACAAACCTTTTGCCACTAAAATAACCACTCAAAAATAGATTTTGGAGAGTAGCACTCCCCTACCCACTGTTAGGGAGTGATAGCGCTCCCTGGGCCTCTTTGGGGGAGTGTTTGAGTGCCCTGTGCACCCTTTTGTGGGAGCGCTACCCTTTCTGACTGAATTTTTGGTTTGTTGGAGGAAATCAGGGGACAATCCCCTCAATATCTGCAGGTGGTTGGATTCAAATAGAAGGTCAAGGCATAATCTTAGGGAATATCCTCAACTGAAGGAGAAGAATCCTCAACTTATCCCAAATATCTCTCAAGTGTTTGGGCCTCTCCAAGGTTATATAAGGAAGCCTTCTCATGGTGAAAGGTACAATAGAGACTAGAGATTGATACCGAACTTATGGTCCTATAAGTGGTATGTACATGAAAACGATTGGAGGTATGAAACCTATGATCTCATAGGAAACATACAGAAAACAATGGATATTACTTGAGCAAAGGGGTTAGACAAGGAGAACTGGAAGAAGTTGTTGCACCTTCATCAAACGATTGTAAGTACTTTTAATTGTTCTCATTAATAATCAATGCTTGGCCTATTTCTTTGAAACTTACGCTTGTTCCATATGAGTTTGTCTACAATAGATGGATCTATATTTGAGCTAATCTCAGTAGAGTAGGAATTCCATTGTATCTTTGTTTGTTCTACAGGACCTATCAGGGAGCTCAAGATCAAAGCTCATCCTGGACTTTGCAGGGACAAACGTCGTTAATAAGGTACATATATTTCTTATTCTCCTTTATATGTTATCTTGATTAGATATAAAAGGATGTCAGTGTCCATGTTAAGCACTTTTCTATCTTGGCCTTAGGAGTCTAGAGACCAAGAGGGAATCCACTTGTTCATAAGGGGATTCACCTACAACATAAATTGGCGACTCCACTGGGGAGGAGCTCTGATTTTTGTTTCAATTCCCTGATCTTGTTTTGGCCCTTTTCCCACTCACTTGACCTTCTCCATATTGTCTTTTTGATTCTTAGATTTGTTTGATTGCCTCTTTATTTCATCATGATCACCCTGATTGACTGAATTTGCTTGATATTTTGAGTTTCTGGGCATTTTTCTGAGCTTTTGAAGTAGAGTTCTCCCATGCCCTTGTTATCAAAGCACCAACACTCCCTGGTGGTCTTACACAAAGCATTGGAATGCTCTGGTTACCCTTACACCAGAGCGCTACCCCCTTTTTTGTGAAAAATCCTCTAGGTTTTCAGTTTCTGAGTTCATTTTTTTCCTTTTGCATTTTCTCAAGGTCTCATACTCTTAGTCCATCTTGGTATTGGCCTTCAAAGCCCTGCTTTCTAAGAATTGATCTCTTCTTGTTTGGGAATTTGACATTTTCTTTCCTTGCCTTGAAGTCACTCTTTGTCTTTGCTGGCCTAGAGTTAACTTGTTGTTTTCTTCTACTTTATCTGACTGAGTGGAAGCTTTTGTGAGGAAACACAAAGGTCTATGAACCTTTTCATTTGATCTTTGAGGTCATTTTTCCAACATTTCTCTTTTGTTTGAGGTTTTTTGGTTCTTGTTTGCAAATTTGGTTATCTTTGTCCTTCTTTTTTATTCACAATGAACGTGTATTTTTTGTGTGTGTGACGTTTCTTCTGATTGTTTAATCCTAAAGTCCGATTGACATTAGAAGATTTACATTTGATTATCATTCACATATAATCAAAAGGAGATATTTTAGTGATTAGTTTTGATATTAGAAGGTATTTCTGAAATTTTTAGCATTCCATTGGATTTGAGTGAGAAACAAATTGATTGAGGACATTGAATATTAGTGTTTGATAGTGAAATCAACTTTTCTCCTTCCCTTAAATAGGCATTCATCGAAAGAAATGACTGGTTATCATTTTCTTGTGCATTTTTTTGGGGAATTGAGTCATAATAGCATCAGTTTCATTGTCATACACCCTTTGAATAAAGAACATCTTCAAAATGAACGCAAATTCAAAATTATCTAGAACATTTTTGTTTTTTAGGATCTTCCACCAACATTAGACTAGCACTAGCACTTTGGATTAGGTTGCAAGTACAACTCTCCAAAGTTTTTCAAAACAAACATTAGCATCCTGAGATAGGAAGAGTCAAATCCAATTGTCATATAGGCTTTCTGGGATCCCCCTCTCACATAGGGGTTACTCACGAGGTCGCATTCTGGAGAATTACGGAGATTATCCCTCCATTGTTCAACTAATTTTAGTGGTCAGATCATATATTCGGGGTTACTTGAGGTTATACCCACGATTATGTGTGGGAGCCTCTCGAGTTGATTCTGGACTTGTTATCCTACCCATACATTTGGATTGGACTATCGATTGTACCTACCGAGGGGCTAACTACAAGTTGGTGTCCTTAGTTGACATAATCTTTAGGTACTTACATGAAGTGATGGTGAATGAAAGTCTCACTGTACCTGGAACAGACATTGGTCAAACTCACTCGGGCTCCTTGGAGGGTAAATCCACAATTATTGCGTGGAACCTTGCACCAAGGTGAAAGTCCATTAAGCAGGTCTCCATTGTAACTGTTCCACCATACCCTAGCCCATTCTTGACTTGATCATGCAACATTGCATTTCATCACCAATTAGTATGATCATCAAGAGAAGTTTTGTTTGCTTGGTTTTGATTATTAGATTTTATTAGCGTATGTTATTTCTTTTCATTAGTTGGCCCTAAATTTTTAGCGTGTACTTTTATTCTCCAAAATTGAGCCTGTAGATGATAAAGGTATTTGTTGATCGCATATGATGCAAGGTCTGCCTCTAGAAGGCTACCAACCCTTACATCCTAACCCTCCAGAAGACAATTACCGTGGAGAGGTAGAAAATCAATCTGACGCAGGGAGTGTTGTGACTCCTCTGTTAGACAATCAAGAAGGCGCTTTGGTTACGGTTGAGAATCCTACTCCTCGCACTACATTGATGTTGGTAATCCCTCTCAAACCACTTTTTCTTCGTTTAGACTCCTTTGGGAACGTCATAGACGAAGAGGTCCCATAGTTACCGGAGAGATCTTTTACCGAAACATATATGGGATCCATAGAACCAACCTTTGGTGATGAGTATAGGACTCTTGTTCATCCTACCACTACAGTAGATACAAAAATCACACCTGCTCATTCTGTATGGAGGAATTCATCAAGACGTGATCTTTATGAGAATTTTGAATCTATTCGAAAACCCTTTCATCCTAATGACCCTCCTTGTGAAACAGGAACATCCGATCAAACTATGAATCACCCCATCGATCAGGTCATTAGCCCTAATGTTACGTCAACACAAGTCCATACTAATGTTGGAATCATCACCTCTACTCATTCCCAAGGCACTTCAATCCCTACCCCCACTTTTACAAACTTTCACTCTACATCTCCACATGTTCCACACGATCTTGTTGGGGCATTTTCGCACTAGAGAATGCAAACCCTTGCTATCCAAACACAACCGACTAGAGGGAAACCACCATCTAGAAAAACTATCCCTCTTGGAGGACCACCATTTTATGGTGGGCCTACCCCTCCCGGGGGACAACCCCCTTTTCATGTTCCTCCTGGACGACAACCTCCCTTTGCTAGTCATACCCTAGTCGTTAATCCACTACTGGCAGGGGGGAAACCTTCGTTTGTTGGAAACCCTTCACAATCCTGGGGAGTATCTTCGGGAGGAACATTTACCCAACCCCACATTGGGGGGCACTCATATCATAACCCATAAGGAGGAGTATTAAATCTTGTTCCTTCCAGACCATCTTATGGACAACCTTATCTGGGCGTCCCAAACACCACCTAGAGTTTTCAAGGACAACAACCTTATCCTCCCCAAGGGTTTAATGTTTATCCTCCCCCTAATGTGTATCCACCTCCAGGATCTACTTCTTACCGTTCTCAAGGGAAACATGTTTATTCTCCCTATGGGAAAGCAAATCACCCGACTTATAATGCTCAGAACCCACCGGGTTATGCAAATGTTTCTCAGCCATCATCGAATCCTGCTTATCCTGGCTAGCAACAACCATATGTAGGAGGACCTACTAGTTACAATTATCCACCTAACCCATTTTATGGTCTTACTGGTGTTCCTATGCGACACCAGTATCATCTGCAAATTAACCGATAATTACCTTTCCTTGCAACTTTGGATCTCCCAGACTTGTCTCAGTTAACCAATGATCCTATTTTTCATTCACTGGTTTGGCTAGTTATTCTAGCTAAACTTCCTTATGATATTCCAAAATTTGACGAAAAATCTGGAGAAGATCCAAATAACCATGTGATGACTTTCCATTTGTGTTGTTCATCAAAATCCCTCATGAATGATTCTATACATTTGTGTATTTTCCAACGAACACTTACGGGCTCTGCAACAAAGTGGTATATTGAACTACCACGTGCTTATTTTCATGATTTCAACTCCCTTTCCATGTCTTTCCTCATGCACTTTCAACTACCTATTTGCTACGAGACAGGTACTGAACTCTTGACCTCCCTTCGTCAAATTGACTTCGTGCATATCTCTGACCATATTCATGAGTGGAGACGACAATGAAGGATGATCAAATTAATCATTCCTAACATATTATTGGTGGAGTGGTTTACTAAATCACTTTTGCCCTCGATTGCTCGTGATGTCACTATGGGTGGTGCAGTTACTGAGGAAGAAACCATTTCTCCGGCTCAGTACCTAGATTTGGTTTGTTCACAATCTGGTACATTGTATGATTTTCTTCTGAACGTTTCTCGAGCTAGTGCCGATCCATCCAAGCCGTCCTCCTCATCTCATGCGGACAGTGTTATCGATTCCATCAAAACTCAATCTACTTCCCAGTCTACCAAACTCTCCTGTACCTCCCCTGGAACTCATATTTATGAGGTGAATGTAGTTCAATCTTCCCCTTCACAACAATCTGGAGGTAAGAAGAAGGAGAAAACTAAATCAAAAAATACTAATAACAATGAACAACCAAAAATCCAATCTCTAACACCTTCTACCAAAAAAAAACCACAATGGAAACTGAAATTCCCGTGTATCATTTGTGGTGATGATTACTACACTCGAGACTATCCACAACGTGATGAAGTGGCCAAACGTTTCCATGAAAATTCACAACCCACTATGATTACTCAACCTTTTCCACAGGAAAAATCCATGGTTGCTCAAACCCCCTCTCTTGGGGGCGGTTCTAGCCATCCTCATGATGAGGCCTCGACAAGTGCACATATTTATATGTTTAAGGGGATTAATTTGACCAGTCGCTCTAAGACATATGACACACTAAGTAACCTTGACAAAGAAAAAGTCACTAACGGTCCCGGTACTTTACCGGGTCCATCGACATCCTCCGTTAGTCCTCCATCAGTTTATCCTCCATATGGACCTCTTCAGATTGAGAAACCTATGTTCTACTCTATCTTGCGCCCTCCTAAGAGCACTATCCAAAAATCTACCTTTAATCCTAGTTCACGTGCCTCCCAAAACTACAACATTGTTGAATATTTGGCTTAGGCACTGTGTGCTATGACTGCGTTAGAATTTATACAACATTGGCCCAACCAACGCAGAAAGCTCTTGGCTACTATTGGCTCTATTGATCCTGAGCCTTCCAACCATATCATGTTTAAACTGGACAATTATACATCTCGACTCTCCCACCAACTTGCTTTCCATGTTGATGTTGTTGTTCACAATCAACAAATCCACCGAACTATTCTGGATGAGGGAGCCTCGACTTGTGTCATGTCTTTATCATGCTAGAAAAGTTTAAAATCACCCGTACTTATCAAATCCCCAATGATTTTATGTGCATTTGATGGGTGAGTTTTTCATCCCCATGGACTTTTACAGTCCCTGTCCATCCAATGGAGTGGCGAAACCATCATTATTGATGTCGAGGTGGTCGATGCTCCCCTCAATTACAACTTATTAATTGGAAGAAGTTGGTTTTATGCTATAACTGTTGTTGCCTCATCGATGTTTCGATGTGTACAATTTCCTCATTAGGGAAACATTTTCATTGTTGATCAGTTAGATTTCTTCATGACCGATGCTCATGCTCCCACTACCAAAAACATTCCTTTCTTGGGAGACCACAAGATCACGTATAAAAGCGTTGGTGTTGGCTTGCTGAAAGATTCTAGCCTTATGGGTACCTTCCCTACACCACTTCCACCGACTACACATCATATTATCACCGTTGATATGATTTTGACCATGTCTTATCAGTATTTGGAATCATCTGACCCTTGGATTGTACTTAGTCCCCTGGAATTCGATGTACTAGGTGACATCGTGCCACTTATTATAGCTGAAACATCATACATTGTTGTCCAATATACTTCTCCCTCTTCACATGACCAATATCTATTGGCATCCGACAATTATTCAATGCCATTGCGGTTAAGGTCCTTGTCGTCTGCAATCGACTACATTTCCCCAATTTTTCCCTCTGATGAATCTATTATGGAAATGTTGAGCATTGACGAGCTACCTCGGGATGCTAACCATAATCGATCCTATTTTCTTTCCCCTTGTGAAGAAATTCGGGGAGATATACACTCTATATTCCCTCCTGATGTTGATTTTCCATCATCTCCCATGCCTCCAACTTCTGATGATTTGGATCTGATAGTTGACATGGTGATCTCTTCGGTAGGGATGTTGGAGACTGATCTCCTTACCCCTGTCGCAACCCTTGATATGTGTTCCTTCCAGAGTGATTTTCTTCCATCTAATGAAGATCTCTTGGAAGCTATGACTGAGTTTTGTCCCTTAACATGGTGTCCTTCTAGAGTGTTATTCTCTTGGAAGCCATGATCAAGAAGAGTCCATGAGCATATTTTTTCCTCTCTGTGGAAATCTCATTAAAAAATGAAATAGAGATTACGAGCATGGTTTTCTCTTATCTGTAGAAAGCTCGTTAAAAAATGAAACAAAATCTTGGAGAATAGTTTTCCTCTCTGTAGCAAGATCATTAAAAAATGAAACAGAAATTTGGGGATTGGACCCAGAGCTCTGAGCATATTTCTTTTCCTATGTCAAGCTCATTAAAAACTGAAACAGTCACTTCTCTTGAACCTTCTTTTTATCCACTGTTATCCTTTTTCTCCATCTAGTAGAGAAATTGGTGACAACCTCACAGTCGGTGAATGAATTGAACCTTGGAGGGCATATCTCTAGCCTTTGGTGATCATTATGGAGTTAAGCCACTAGCTTTCAAGCTGGGGGCATACCGACCTTAGTCTTTGTTATTTCTCATTCTCGAAAAAACATGAGAATGTAACCAAGTAGACTTTTATCACGTCTTCATATTCTCATGGATATACTAAAAAGGAACCCCTTGGAGTCGTCTTTAAGCTCTTTTTAAACTCTCTAAACATGAAAATATTGCTGAGTGATCTTGCTTTGTTTCCCACTCGTTAAAAGGTTTGAAAGGGCGTCTTTTGATTGATAATTTATCTCTTTTTTGGCCTCGCGATACTAACATTACGAAAAAGGACAACATTGGAGTCATCTTTAAGTTCTTTTCAGACTCTCTAAATATGAAAAACCACTGAGTTTACCTTATCTGGACTTGTTAAACAATCATACATTGAAGGGCCCATATGGGACTGAACCCTTATTTCTTCTAGTTAGCTAAACAAAGGAAGAGGGACTTACCTAACGTGAGTCATATCGAGCATGTGTTACCCTCCTTGAGCTCATTAAATTAAAAAGAGGTACTCATCTATCTGGATGGGGGAAAAATTGAAAGAAGCAAGCCAAGCAATTTTTGAGAACACTACCAGTAACTCTTAAAGTCGCCCTTGAACATGACACTTTGTCTTTGCACACATTTTAATCCATTGAACCTCTGCACTGAGCTGATCTGCTGAGTTTCTTTTACTCCTCTGGGTCACCTGATGAAAGTGTCATCATCCACTACATCATCAAGTTTTGGTCCATGTAACATTTCTACTATTGTGCCTCAGTGTTCAAGGGAAGTATCTACCTTGAGAGTTAGCTATCACAAATATCTTGTTTCAATACCCATGTCATTCCATGTTCATTTGATCTACCTGTTGTCGCAAGAGTTGACTCTAGGCTGTAATAGAGCCAAGCCTTAGCACATTTTAAAAGAAAAATTTATTTGTTGTTCAGAGCTTGACTTGGGTTGTAGTAAGCCAATCCATGAAAATTGATTTAGAGTGTACTTCTGACCTAATACACTTAGAGAGGGCTCTCTCAATAGCCAAGGGCTCTTTACTCAATAATATTCAGTAATCATAGTAAGAAGGCCAGATTTCTTATTAGAGAAGATTTTTTTATAAGGTTAGTGGTTGCACAGATTTGAAAAAACCTATTGGGCGATGGAGTCAAGTGAAAACTAAAGAAAAGAGATAATAATAGTGATCGTATTACTTGCATAAAATGAGGCAAAGTAAGTCTATCTTTCAGCAATTGATAATCATGATATAGTAGCAGAAAAAGAAAAGGAAAAGACCATCACAGTGAAAGCATCTAACAAGGATGAATTTTCACTACAACTTTAGAGGAAAAATACTAGAGGCTAATAACTAGATGCGGAGCACTTATTTTGAGTGAATTCTGACTAGTCACCATCGAAACACAACACCTATCAACTATGTGTAAGGAGCATGTAAAATGAATTCCAAAAAATTCTTAACTCAATCGATAAAGGAAGAGATAGACAATATGATAATGACAAAATAGAGAACATACTGAAAGAAATGACTGTGATGAATCTCACATATCAAGTGAACACGTCTCTCCTTCATTACTCCATTCCAGGTTTTCAGAATAACTTAGCTTTCAATAGGAGCCCTCTTCCTAAGAGTTCCCCCAAGCCCCCCTCCCTTTCTGATGGTTGTGTGTTGCCTCCTTTAATTAGACGAGTGGTTAAAATAGTTTCATTCGGTTGCTCGGTAGTTTTCCAAATGATCGAACTGCTTCAGGAATTTTCTTAACATATTGCTAACAAATTGTTTGGTCTTTCTTTGTGTTATTACCATTGGATAATTTTAACTATTTTTTCTTCTATTTGCAGCCAGAAGAACCTCTTCTTGTTGCTTCGAGTTTTTCATTGTTTGAAATTTTTATGCGATTGGCTATCTCGATAGATGATTGTTGTTAGAAAGAGGTAATCCCACTAGATTTCAACCATATTAGTGTGTTGAGGGAACCCATAAGCTGGACGAGATCTATCTGCAATGAAAGCTCAAATGATCGCCAAATCTAACACAATTGAAATAACAATCTATCCCCTGCGTAGTACTCATCTCTGGTTCTACTGCAATAATGCAATGCCTCTATCTCTCTGGATTTCTAATTTTAAGCTAGACTTGGAGCGTGAGTGCCAGCTCTCAACAGCTTATCAAATTTCATTTGCAGATGGATTTATTGTTTACAGAATTCGATCAATCTTCCTATTTCACAATATTTCTTATTGCAATCGATCCTTCCACTTCTGAGACAACAGAATTTTGAACGCGTTTAGAAGTTGAGCGTCCTCCCGCTTACAGAAGTGGCACCATAATTCATTGCAATATCATCAAGTGAGGGCATAGAACTTGCCAGTCAATATAAATGATTGATTTCTACTGAAAGGCCAGACTTTTCTACAATAAGGGAATTGTACATCGAGGAGACTTTCTTCCATGCCATGCTTTCAATTCGTGGAATACTAACTCTCATCATACTAATAATTCTTTTTTGGTCTTTCCAAAGTCGCCTCAGGTTTTATACTCTTCTTTGTATTGGAGCAAAGCCACTACATGGTGTTCATCATCAGCCTCTATTTCTTGCTCTGAAAATTTTGCGTCAATAACTTCACACTCTAAACTTACTTGAGTTGCACACAAACAAGTTTTTGACAACATTAATACAAAGTTTGTAGAGAAAGGAAAAATGCAGATAAGAGGTCTCCTACGAAACAATAATATGAACTATTCAAATGGGTGTTCACAAAGGTTCTCCGAAGCTCTATTTCTTGAACATCACAAATCCTCTTCGAGGCTTGTATTCTGGGGTTACATGTCCATCTCCCTTGATTGTTGCAAACGTTAGGTTATTGTCATATAATCTTGTGTATCTCGCAACTTGTTGATCCACCCACCACGACCTCCAATCATAAAAAATCATATAGTTCAATGATCTGATCCATGATTTAGTTGCAATGAATGGTACAATCAGATCCTGATCACCACTCTAGATTAAAGCATGATAGCCTTTCCTAGTAAGATTGTGATGATATTCAACTACACTCTATAAATCACGATGATATTTAAATCAGCTTGAGAACCTCTTCCACTTTCTAGTTACCTCCTCCGACTGTGCATGAATTGTTTTTCTGACATAGGGATTATTTGCCCAAATGTTGGAAAGCTGATATTTGTCCATAGTAGGGCATGGTCTATCTTGGTAACCAAGTTGTAGTTGAACTGTCAGAAATCCGTCCTCAAGATATTTTGTGAACCAACCATGACTAGACACTCTCCTCCTTGACCTAAGAGGCTGATCAAATAATTCTAATTTCTCGTACCTCTTGGTTAGAATTTTTTGACTGCTTAGGTTTTCCTACTTCTTAGAAAGTGGGTAACAAACTGGATCAATTATATTGCCTTTGTTGATTCCATTCAAATCCTTCAACATAGCCAATAGGTTCGATTAAAATGAAGAATTGGTGGAATACAAATAGCTACTATAGCAAGTCTCCTTTACTTCCTTTAGAAACAAAAGTATGAAGAAGTCCCATATCGAACCGCTTTTGAAATGCCAACTGATTTAAATTCTCTAAACATAATAGTAAACAAGTCGTAATTTAATAACATATTAGACTAGGATTCAAATGTCATCCTTGGATTACATCTAATATGTGAGAGACCCTGGAACATGAACTTTCTTCCCAAAAGGCCCTACAAGGCCCTCAGCAATCTGATGCAAGTTAGAGATAATTTGGAGTTGAGATCCCTAGTTGATTAATAAGCTTGATGCGATCCTGAAACACATTTGGGATGAAGACACTGAGTAGAGCAATTTCCAACATCTCTTACAACACTACCAATTACATATCTGTGACCGTTTCATGTTGTTGATGGGGGATACATCAAGGCCCTCCTTCAACGAGTCTATTCTTGTCGACTTCAGCACATTATCCAGGAACTAGACTTAGAAACTAGTTAGTACCTTGGGATCTGCATACCTCAATGGCAGGCCTCCTCATGTCTGACATATGGTTTACGTCATTGACCTATGATCGGATGATTCCATGGATGTTTGACTTCAGCTCATCCATTCACATTCATTGGAATGTACTAGAGTACCTTGGGAATCATTGACATCAATGGTGATCTCCCTCGCGCTTGTTAACAGTTTACATGATTGACCGATAATCAAATGGTTTCTACCATGCTTGACATCAGAACATCTATTCACATGGTTAGATTTGTACTACATAGGGATCGGTAAGAAGACCCCAGGTTTAGTCATCACTCTTATATGTACTTTTCCCAGGTTGCGAAGGAGTTCTTTTGAACTATGACACATATATTGTTACATAGATCCACTTTGTATTGGTCGTGGCTATGTCTTGTCATCTCGTAGATCCACAGTGTATTTTATGGCGGCCATACCTAAAAAGTCTTTATCACTCAAGCATAGGTATGCCTGCCTTGGGTTTGAAACATGTCATAATATTTGTTTGGTAGTTGTCTGCAGATTTTTCCATCCTCTCTCCATCCATACCCTTTCTCAAAAAAATCTACAAAGTACTTCAGTCATCATCGTCTTCTAACTTCATACTTTGGGGGGCAATCTGTTACACATCAAAATTACTCACTTCAATAGTGTCGCAAGTGTCGTCATTACAACTCTTATAAGTGTCACATCTTATCTGCAAGTGTCGCATCCTGAACACAAGTGTTTCAAGTGTCACAAACATTATAATGCCATCTTTCCTATGTTGTGCCTCTAATGACATCACAAAGACACTTAAGACACCCCAAAGACTAGTTTTGAAGAAGATAAATCACTTGACAAGGAGTACAAACATTTTTCCACTGAAAGAACCACTCAAAAATGGATTTTGGAGAGGAGATCTCCCCCACCCACTGTCAAGGAGTGCTAGCACTCCCTGGGCCTCTTTCAGGGAGTGTTTGAGCACCCTGTGCACCCTTTTGGGGGAGTGCTACCCTTTCTGAGCAAATTTTTGGTTTGTTGGAGGAAATCATGGGACAATCCCCTCATTATCTGAAGTTGGTTGGATTGGAATAGAAGGTGAAGTCATGATCTTAGGGAAGATCCTCAACTAAAGGAAAATAATCCTCAAATTATCCCAAATATCTCTCAAGTGGTTGGGCCTCTCCAAGGTTATATAAGGAGGAATTGTCATGGTGAAAGTTACAGTAGAGACTAGACAATACCAAACTTATGATCCTATAAGTGGTATGCACATGAAAAAAATTGGAGGTAAGAAGCCTATGCTCTCATAGGAAACATACAGAAAACAATGGAGATTACTTGAGAAAAGGGGTTAGACAAGGAGAACTATAATAAGATTATGCATGTTCATCAAAGGATTGTAAGTACTTTTACTTGTTCTCATTAATAATCAATGCTTGGCCTGTTTATTTCAAACTTATGCTTGTTTCGTATGAGTTTGTCTGCAATAGATGGATCTATATTTGAGCTAATATCAATAGAGTAGGAAGTCCATTGTATCTTTGTTTTTTCTATAGGACCTATCAGGGAGCTCAGGATCGAAGCTCAGCCTAGACTTTGTAGGGACAAACGTCATTAATAAGGTGCATATCTTTCTTCTTCTCCTTTGTATGTTATCTTCATTATATCTAAAATGATGTCAGTGTCCATGTTAAGTACTTTTCTATCTTGGCCTTAGGATTCTATATACCAAGAGGGAATCCACTTGTCCGCAGGGAGATTCACCTACAACACCATACTTCAATGTTCATTCTAAATACTATCACAGAATTAATTCCACATGTAGCAATACAAACAAATATTCATCAAAACATTAGCTTTTCTCACAGGCACCCCAGTCACTTGAAATGAGCCAAATTTGGATCCATCAACTAAACCTCCCTATTATGGAATTGGCAGAGGTCAATAGTATGGCATCTGATTTATTTATTTTGTGGATCTTAAGCTCATAAAATTTGTTATTTAGTTTAACATTTTGAAGTTGTTGTACCCCACCTTTCCATTCTTAGTCCATTGTTCATCTCATGTTGTCATAGATTCATGGGTTCTTGGGCTCCCAGGTTCACAAAATTTTGGAAGCAGTTTTAGCTCCCATCCATCCCCACCACCTTCACATGCTTCCCAATGTAAATTAATTATGCCATTATTAGTGACAACTCATGAGACACAATGAAAATATTGGCATTAATAGGTGAAAAGGTCGAGGACATCTTCCATTAAAACACATTGAATCAATATTTATGGGAGATTATATTATGATGCTCCAACGTTCATTTTAAATACTATGAGGAGAAAAGGAAAGTTCTTGTCACCTTATGGTTGCAGCTCGATAACATTTCTGTGGAGATACCTTGAATATTTTCAGGAACGAGGACAAGAGTTTTCATTGGTCTAGAGCTTATGACTACTACTCGTCTCCTTCTGCCCAGAAGAAAGTTATCTCTACATCTGGAATTGCAGGAGCAAGTTGTGTCCCTAAATTTTTTGACTTTAAGGAGTTGGTCACGTGCTGTGCCGAAAACTATATTCCGAACCAACGAATTATTCAGTTGTGCAACCATTCTCGAGTCTCCCTATCACCTCAAGTATTTCGAAAGATGTTAATAATTCCTGAACCAAGGCCTACTTTCAAGGGAGATAATTGCAGACAGTTCTTAAAGAAGCATGATAATGAGTTGTACCTCTTGCTAAAGTTCTTAAAGAACCCAGTGGTCGCTCCCTGGGACATGACCATATTACAGGTTAGTGCATTTGAAAACCCTTTCCGGAAAATCGCATGGATTTTCACGAGGATAATGAAACAAGAAAGTACAACCAACATCTCTCGGATGATTCTGTATATTTTATATTTTACAGTCAAGGAACAAGCCATCCTCCATTGGGGAAAGTTGTTTTCCATTGAAATCTCTTCCTAGTTATTGCACTACACAAAGCAAAAGAAATTATTTATGTCATCTTATTTAATTTTTGCGGTGGTGAATTTTTGTCCATTCCCTGGAATATCTATGTTTAAGAAGGTGAACTCTAAATTTGACCCAATAACCTTATCGTACCATATATTATGGAGACACGACGCTTCCCAACATTTTTATGAAGTCTTTAATGATTGTGTTTCAGTTTTTAAAGCATTGATATTTGGAAAGTATTTTCCCTGGTTGTCTGACCAGGTGACCAAGTTCCTCGATAGGAAGTGCACACTAGAAGAAATGGAGAAGTATAATGTTATAAATATTTTTGGGTCCAAAAAAAATCCTTGCTTCCTTCCATGTCACATATCTGGTACAATGTTTTTTGCTAGAATAAAAAGGTTGTGCATCTACTGGTTTCATTTTTCCCATGAAAAAAGAAAATTTCAATTCATCTCTCTACCTTAGAAATTTAGTGATTTCATGGTTAGGAATATGAACAAGATTGATGTTTTCATGGGACACTTCCACAACCTCAATTTTAAATGTGTTGAAAAAGTAAAAGGGTTCGACCATGATGGTATTTTTGTAGAACACCTATTGGCTGTCAGTTTCAACAGTTCTTTAACTGACACTATCCTGAATGAAGATGAAGATAACGCCTCAGGAAGTCCTGATCCTGACACTTCCAACCTTGAGACAATACCCAGTACCAATGATTTTTAAAATCATAAATGAAAAGGCTTGGGTGAAAAAAGTGCCCAATCCTCGACTTCCACACCCAAGACCACAACATCTCGGAGCAGTACTCCAACAGCCTACCCAATAAAAAAAATTACCCATATTTCTTCAGTCGAAGGAGGATATAAGAACCCTCCCTCTGGAAAATTCAAAAGTTATCACAAACTTCCCACAAGAAAAAACCAGTAAACAATAGTCCAACAATAGGAGGGACTGAGGGGAGAAATTGATATCCTCAATCTCTCCCTCAAAGATATGGAATTATAAATTGACATTGACAAAATGTTCCCCGATGCCGACTAGATAGAGAGAATTACTTTGCATAATCCTGAGATGGAAATAATTGGCACCGATACATTCGATGAAGAAGATTCTTTTTCATTTCAGAGTGTTGTTTTTTACAGTGAATCCAAAAAAATGGTTATTGAAAAGAGAGATGTAAGAATAAGAAAGGAAAATCTCATTCAGAGATCAACCTACACAACATGCACACTTCCAACATATCCCAGATACACCGAGCAACTGGAGACACTCTAGACAACTCTATTAGAGCCCTTGAAATGGAAAACGTCATGTTAATGGAACGAATCAAAGAATTGGAAGGAACTCTAATGCCTCCTCCATTGTTTTCTACTCCTTTGGAAATGATCGGGCCCACTGCCCTTGTTGAAAAGTTAAAAGGATCAACAAGCCTTCTCACATCAGCCTGAGGCTATGTGGAAAATAATATAAAGAGAATAATGGAATTAATAACATAAGCTTGGGAGATGTCAAAGAATATGGTCTCTTTTGGAACAAGAGCGCATGCTTTTCATGAGTATATGCAAGAAGATCTCAAGAACGAGCAAGGTTTCTACCTCGATGCATTTGTACCATTTGGTGTTAAAATTACTGGTATGACATAATTCAGAAGAATATAGGAGGATGTCTCTTCCTCAGATCGAATAGATCAACTAAATGCATGCTGGAAAGAAAAGGTAAAAAACCTGAATGGTATCGTTCAATCATGTAGCCAGGCCATATCTATAAGAGACAAACTATTCAAGATGATAACTGGGATAGATCTAGCTGACATAACCAATGAAGTCCAAGACCCGATATTGATATTCAACTCATTTTTTTTAACCAAGAAAGAATTCGATGATCAACTTCATATCTATAAAATACTATCATTTGAAAATTTCTATGGCATTCTTGATTATGGTGAAGATGATGTGAAAAACTAGCTAGTCGATTATTTGATCAAAAACCAAGATATTCAAGAAGCATTGGACAACCTCTCTATTGATATAAGGGACTTGGAAAGTGAATTCTTCAATATAAAAATCCATCATGAAATCAACATGGTGCCCATGAGGAGCTACATCGAAGAGTGGTTCAAAAAGGATGTCGACTAGATTACCAATGAAGGTCAAAGGACGCTTCACATGGTTCCCATAACCCCCGAGGAAATCCATAAAAGGACATCTACAAGAAAATGAAAAGGCATGGGACACCATCATAGTAAGTTTCTACTGATCACATTGTGTTGTCTTTGTTGATGTTTTCATCCAATTACTTTAACAAATCTTTAACCGAGGACTGACAATTTTCTCTTTCTTCTTGCTAGGTCTTGTTGTTTTCCATCGCCTACTTTATTCTTTCTACAAACTTCATTCTTGTACATATTTTCTTTGTAGTCCACGGAAGTCATAGTCCCAGTCATTATGGAAAACACATTTATATTTCACATAATATGTACTGAACTATATATTTTTTTACAAATTCCAAGGTAGTTATTTTGGGAAATATTCTCAAATGTATTTTGTAACCCATTTTATCTGAATATAAATATTTGAGGTTGTTCTATGGTGATCTTCAATGTTTGGTGTTGTTATTTGAATTTTGTATTTCTTTTTAAAATTAACTCATTTCCCTGTGCATGTTGTGGTCATGTTCTTGTTTTATATTGTGCATATATTGTAGCTTCCTATATTTCATAATATGTTTCCATATACAAAATGTTAAGTCATATATTTTTTTTCTATTTCTTATGGGTTTGAGAAAAATTTGTGAGCCCAAAATACCCTTCAAATTCGAACATGGTTTACATTTGGACCATAAATAATCTATTAAGATACATTAATATGGATACATTTTAAATAAAAATAAACAAAATCCCTTTAAACTTGACATTGACTTTCTCGAGCTCTTGGATTGGTTGCGGGTTCCCTGGTTAGCGAATTTCCACATCCTCATCTCCATCTATATATTCACATCATGAGCCCGACCGACCACCATCCCTTTGAAAACTTATCCAATTATCTCACCGCGAGGTCCCGACTTAGCACTATCGAATTCGTATGCCCCATGTTTCTTGATATACATCTTGCACCCAACACTTTTGTGATTTACAATTCAACCCCGGACTCCTAGAAATCGCAAGCTTCACTATACCCTGGTTCACAAAAGTTTCAAAACATTTATCGCTCTCTTCAATCCCCTCCACATTCTCTCCCTTCTCAATGCACAATCATTATTCTTTTACTAGTGACAACTCAGCACACAGGTTTTCTTATTGGAATTAATAAAAAAAAAAATCATTCAACAATGATTTACGGGAGCCTGACCAACCCCCAGGTTGGCACTATTATAAATATTCCACCCAAAACTTTCATCATCTACAGTTCCTTGATATACATATTGCACCCATAACTTCCGTGGTCTACAATTCCTCCACAAATTTGAACATGGTTTACATTTGGACCATAAATAATCTAGTAAGATAGATTAATATGAATGCATTTTAAATAAATATAAACAAAATATATTTAAACTTCAACCTGACTTTCTCGAGCTCCTGTATTGGTCATGGGTTCTCAGGTTATCTGACTACAAGATGCTCATCTCCATCTATATCGTCACATCATGAGCCCGACCGACCATCGTCCCTTTTAACACTTAGCCAATTATCTCACCGCGGGGTATCGACTTAGTGCTATCAAATTCTTATGCCCCCTATTTCGTGATATACATCTTGCACACAACACTTCTATGATATACATTTTTCACCCAACACCTCCATGATTTACAATTTGACTCTGGAATCCTAGAACTCGCAAGCTTCACTATACTCGGGTTCACAAAAGTTTCAAACCATTTATCACTCTCTTCAATCCCTGCCACATTCCCTCCCTTCCCAATGCACATTCATTATGATTTTACTAGAGTCAACTCAGCACACAGGTTCTCTTATTGGCATTAGTAAGCAAAAAACGCATTCAACCATGATTTACGGGAGTTCGACCGACCATAGTTTCTTTTCATACATAGCCAATTCTATGGGCATCAGTTCCCAGATTGGCACAACCAAACTCTCATTCCTTATGTTCCCTGATATACATATTTCACCCTAAACTTTTGTGATCTACAATTCCATACTTAGCCAAATTTATGGCCGCAACCTTCATTATACCCGGGTTAAAAAAAAAATCAAACCATATATCGCTCTCTTCAACACCCGCCACATTCTCGTCCTTCCCAATGGACATTCATTATGATTTTACTAGTGACAAATCAACACACAGGTTCACTTATTGGCATTAATTAGCAAAAAAAACATTCAACAACTATTTACGAGAGTCCGACCGACCCTCGGATTGGCGCTATTATAAATCTTGCACCCAAACTTCCATCATCTACAATTCCGCGATATACATTTTGCACCCAAAAATTATGTGGTTTGCAGTTCCTCCACAAATTGGAACATGGTTTACATCTGTACCACAAATAATCTATTAAGATACATTAATATAAATACATTTTAAATAAATATAAACAAAATCTCTTTAAACTTGAACCTGACTTTCTCGAGCTCCTGTATTGGTCGTGGGTTCCCAGGTTAGACAACTATCAGATCCTCATCTTCATCTATATCATCACATCATGAGCCAAACAGACCATCATCCCTTTCAACACTTAGCCAATTATCTCACCGCGGGGTCCCGACTTAGTGCTATCGAATTCTTATGCCCCATGTTTTGTGATATACATCTTGCACACAACACTTCCATGATATACATTTTTCACCCAACACTTCCATGATTTACAATTCGACCCCAGATTTCGAGAATGTTCAAGCTTCACTATACCTGGGTTCACAAAAGTTTCAAACCATTTATCACTCTCTTCAATCCCTGCCACATTCCCGCACTTCCCAATGCACATTCATTATGATTTTACTAGTGACAACTCAACACATAGGTTCACTTATTGGCATTAATGAGCAAAAAACGCATTCAACCACAATTTACGAGAGTCCGACCGACCACCGTTTCTTTTCATACCTAGAAAATTATATGGTCGTCGGTTCCTGGGTTGGCGCAACTGAACTCCCATTCCCTGTGTTTCGTGATATACATATTTCACCCTAAACATTTGTGATCTACAATTCCATACTCAGCCAACTTTATGTCCACAACCTTCACTATAGCCGGGTTCACAAAAATTTCAAACCATTTATCGCTCTCTTCAACCCCTGCCACATTCTCGTCCTTCCCAATGCACATTCATTACGCTTATTATCATTAATAAGAAATAAACACATTCAACCGTGATTTATGGGAGTCCGACCAACCGCTGTTGCTTTTCATACCTAGCTAATTCTATGGCCATTGGTTCCCAGGTCGGTGTAACCGAACTTTCCTTCCCCATGTTTTGTGATATACATATTGCAAACAAAACTTTGGTGAGCTACAATTCCATACTTAGCCAACTTTATGGCCCTTGATCCCCTGGTTGGTGCTATTATAAATCTTTCACCCAAAATTATTGCCATCAACAATTTTGTGATGTACATCTTGCACCGAAAACTTCCGTGGTCAACAATTCTTCCAGCTCGCAAACTTCTCTCTACTCAGATTCACAAATGTTTCAAAGCATTTATCACTTACTTCCATCCCCACTACCTTCGCACCCTTCCCAATGCACATTGATTATGCTTTTACTAGTGACAACTCAACACACATGTTCGAAAAAAATTGGCACTAATAAGAGAAAAACTTGAGAACATCTCCCATTAGCACGCATTAAACTGTGATTTGGGGGAGCCCGACAGACTGCCCTTCCTTTCCATACTTAGCCAATTTTATGGCCCTGGGTTCCCATCTTGGTGCTATCAAACTCTCATTCCTTGTGTTCCATCATATACATCTTGCACCAAAAACATCCCTACTCTACAATTCTACCCCACACTTGAACTCACAAGCTTCACTCTACTTGGGTTCACAAAAATTTTCAAAGAATTTATCGCTCCCTTCCATCCCATCCACCTTTGTGCCTTTCCCAATGCAAATTAATTATTCTTTTCTTAGTGACAACTCACCACACAAGTTTGAAAGGATTGGAAATGCATATTAATTATTCTTGGATTACTGATTAATAAGTGAATACCTCGAGAACATCTCCCATTAAAACGCATTAAATCGCGATTTACGTCAGATTATTTTATCAGATATCTTCTTCATATGTTACATTTCATATTACTTTATGGGAAGATTCCATTTCATATTAATTACTTTCTTCCTTCCATTTATTCCTAGGTACATTCTTTTTCAATAATTGTACAATAAGATATAAGTTATATCTTAAATTACTATTCAATGTAATTTCAATATACCTTTTAATATTTACAATTTTCTTTATCATTTCATTTCTAAAAAGCAATTGAAGATAACTTTTTAATATTTTTTAAACATCTATTCTAATTACCACTTACTTACCATATCGTTAATTTCTTTTTTTTTAACAATATTCCTCGACTCTCCCCATTTTCCAAAAATCATAACCATGAATAATTATAAGTTGCCAACTATCATCTCCATAACCAAATGTACTTGGCAGGGACTAAGCTGACACACAACACTTCTTTATCTAATATATGAAATAATCACAAAGGTTGCTAAATTATTTAAGCTTTCCATACTAGTGTCGTCAACTATGAATATATTTTTCAATTGTATGAAAATCCACTCAATGGTCTTTGAAGGAAAAAAATAATTGGACTTTGATGGAAAAAAACATTTAACTTAATTGTAAAAATGATGACCCCTTCATAAATTCCTTACGAAAATTAGTGTGATAGGTTAATAAGCATTTACAATTGTTTCATCATAAGTATAATGTATGTACTTTAATATTTTTTAAAATAAACGTAAAAGTATTAATGTTTCATTAAATAAAAATAGATGTCTTAGTTTAACTTTGTTTTTGACGATATTTTATGTTTAGTTTTGCTTGAAATTTGGCAAGAATTTGTTGGATTTGTATATTTCAGTGATTAATTCTGTATAATCCAAGTGCCCCAAAGGTTTTTCAAGATGCTGAATCCATTTATGGATTTAGAAATGAAATTTAAGAAACAAACAATTATGGTTTCATGCATATTTATGTTGTAGGATTCCGAAAAAAAGTAGAATAGTTAGATAATGCCAAAATAAAATGTGGTAATGGCCAGTTGGAAAGAAAAATGGGATGGCTTATTTTTCTTTTTTTTTTTCTATTTTTTATGCAAATGAATATATACAGGGATAATGGTTTCTTAAATAGGGAAAAACTTGTCAACCAATACGACCTACAACTTCACCTATCCACATGTCCCTTGCCTCCTTTGTTGTCCACCTGTCCCCTTCCTTCTTCATTGTCATCCATATTCAACCTCTTGATTCTAGATGTTAAGCACTGCATCCTTGAAGGTTCCATCTCCCTTAGATTCTAAGGGAATATTGATGGACTCCTTCCGAGCAAAGTGTTGGAGTAATTAATTCCTACTTGTCTTGTGTTTACTGTGATATTCTATTATTGAGGAGTTTACTAGATCTAGTTTGTTGTGAGAGATTTTCTCCAACTATTAGATCATATTTATGTGTGTAGTGGATATATTCCCCCATGTGCTTGTTATGTAGTTGAGGGAAAAACTCATGTATAAGTAGGTTCTTGATTGAATAGTCAAAAATACGTAGAATAGGTTTTGTGTGTGCAATGATTTTCTAAGATGGTAACTCTCTTAGGGGAGGGCCCAGAATATGTAAGAGTGAATTATTGATGTAGGTGAGAGTACACTTTGTTTTGTCAACTATTGTAGTGAGTTTGTGTGTGTAGATCTTGCCTCTGAAAACTGTTGTTGGAGTAATTTGTTCACTCTTGTGAAGCCACATTTCCTAATTCTATAGAGCGAGGATATTTTTGGGTGAGCATTAAGCAGAGTTTGAAGGTTGCTTTGGGTTTTAAATCTCTAGTTGTGTGGAATCCATCAAAGAGATGGATGGATAAAAATGTGGTTTGTTGAGCATTATCGACATTGGAAGCTTTGCTAAGTTCGAAATTTTTTTCCAATTCGAAAGAGTACAAGCATAATAGAATCCTCCCTCTAGTATTACTATATCCAATCAGTATTGGTGTCAAGCCTTAATTGGTGATACTATTTTAGTAGATATGCTCATGGCCCACTGGTTCAAAATGACCTAAAAATTATTAATCTTTGTGTACATCTAATCCAACATCTGCACATGGAGGAATTTGTATACATGTGATGGAGTCCACATCCATTTTTCAGATCCATTTTTAATTAGGTTTGTTGCATGGAGTTTAAATGATTCAGATTTGTGTGTGGTTTTCTAGTTTGAGAAGACAGTGATGTTGAAGTGATGACCAGATTGCAACGGAATATGTTAGTTGTTTTATTTGGTGTGTAGAGTGTGAAAGCTTTGAAGAGATTGTGTGCTTGTGAGATTTTAATAAATAACCTCTCATATTTTTTAGAACATGGTAACATGACCAAAGAGATTTTGTTTCTTAACTAATGTAGTGAGCTATGTAAGTCACCAAGAATACTGCTATTAGGATGTGACTACAGTTTGTGTACTTTTGAGATGAAAGATTTCATGTTGTAACACTGAATTTTGGACACATTGAGTATCTAGACTTCTTTCATATACAACTGGCGAATACAATGAGCTATGTATTTCGACAAATGAAAGTATGTGAATAGAATGATTCAGAATCTAGACTACTTTGCTAAAAATTACAACAAGATATGTATTTTGGAAGATAGAATCATATATAATTTCCAGTCATTACAAATACAAAATTGATGATCAAAAGCAATTGTATCTTCAATGAATCAAGTGGTAGCTTGAATGAGTGGTTGTGTGAAAGAGCATAGTCTATGATATTTCAACAATATATATAGATGTTGATGAAGACTATACCAAACAGAGATGACAAAGATTATATATCAAATCCAAGTACTTGTGGAGGGAGGGTGTTGGAGTAATTAACTCCTAGTTGTATTGTGTTTAGTGTGAGATTTTATTATTGAAAAGTCTGTTAGATCTAGTTGGTTGTCAAATATTTTTTCCAACTATTAGATCCTATTTATGTGTGTAGTTGAGATATTACCTCATGATTTTCTTGTGTAGTTGAGGGAAAAATTCATCTATAAATATGTGCTTGATTGAATAATAAAAAATACTTAGATTAGAATAGGTTTTATGTGTGCAATGATTTTCTAAGTCAAAATCCTCCATAATCATATTCCATTTACATGTGTTCTTGGCATCTCCAACTGCAAAGCATAGTTAGTGCAATTTGCCAGGAATTGTTCTAACGATCCGAGCTATGGTGCTCTCCTTATGGGAGATGAGCTCCATGACCCTCCCGCTTTGTGGGACAACAAAATAAATCATTGTGTTGAATAATGAAAATGGATTATCATTCCTTTACTAATGAATTCATATGGATACTTTTGGAATGTGGGCATCCCTAATTAATTTTACAAGTGACAACTTGTTTATAACATCTTGCTCTTTCAAGCACAAGTTATTGACTTATTTTTTAGGACACTTGCATGAAAGTGATCTAGCTATCTATTTCACTCATGTATTCTAATGATGATGTTGATGGATTATGATTTATTTTGTTTGATATCTATGTATTGACAGATGCTATTGACAAGTTTCCCCTCAGTGTGCAGGACACTTGACATATTGAGGATGTCGATGGCATCAATGGACCTCCTTGGACTCTAGATTGAGTGAAGGAGTGGATTGTGTTGGTTGGGTATTTCATTTATGCATATGTGACATATGATAGATTATATTATGATGTTATTTATGCATCATTAGCAGTGTTCCATTGATGCATTCAGGCTGACAATTGCTTGCTAATATGACTCACATAATGAGTAAAGGAGCCATGCACATAGACCATATCATGAAGGAGAGGCGTGGAAGCGTCCCTGTCATAGCCTACTAGCACTATAATGTCCCTGTCCACCCATGTCGGGCCACGATACATGATAGAACACTTTCATTGTCTCTGCAGAACATATTGTAACATACCCAGCATCCAACTGAGCTATGACAGATGAATTTTTTTCGAACTGAATGCAATAAAAATATATACACACAGAAATCTTGCCGAAACATATATATAAAACATAAACAGAAAAATACAATATATAAATGCACAGATTCATACCGAAATAACAGTAACCATATACATGCCTCATATACAGGCATTGCTCATACATATAAAGAAAATTATAATCACACATAGAATAAACCCATAAAATAAACACGTAAATAAAAATGCAACATGTAAATTTATGACAATGATGACACTTATCTTGGTAAGAATATCAATTGACAATTGACAGATGCTATTGACAAGTTTCCCCTGAGTGTGCAAGACACTTGACATATTGAGGATGTCGATGGCATCAATGGACCTCCTTGGACTCTAGATTGAGTGAAGGAGTGGATTGTGTTGGTTGGGTATTTCATTTATGCATATGTTACATATGATAGATTATATTATGATGTTATTTATGCATCATTAGTAGTGTTCCATTGATGCATTCAGGCTGACAATTGCTT
Organism: Picea mariana; assembly: GCA_032191745.1. Lineage (NCBI taxonomy): Eukaryota > Viridiplantae > Streptophyta > Pinopsida > Pinales > Pinaceae > Picea > Picea mariana. The sequence goes on from JASDQU010372633.1 coordinate 59,800, forward strand.
GCTAATATGACTCACATAATGAGTAAAGGAGCCATGCACATAGACCATATCATGAAGGAGAGGTGTGGCAGCGTCCCTGTCATAGCCTACTAGCACTATAATGTCCATGTCCACCCATGTTGGGCCACGATACACGATAGAACACTTTCATTCTCTCTGCAGAACATATTGTAACATACCCAGCATCCAACTGAGCTATGCCAGATGAATTTTTTTCGAACTGCATGCAATAAAAATATATACACACAGAAATCTTGCGGAAACATATATATAAAACATAAACAGAAAAATACAATATATAAATGCACAGATTCATACCGAAATAACAGTAACCATATACATGCCTCATATACAGGCATTGCTCATACATATAAAGCTGCTTGATTGAGTTGCTTGTTGATTGAGCTGCTTGTCTGTGATGCATCTCTATATTATATACAATACTTCTTTACATAGAAGTACATCTATATCTCTGTAAGAGGGAGAAACATGTAAATCAACCTTTTGTCACCCCCTAATCCTTGAATAAGTGCTATCCACGTTCTGGATATCTCTTGCCATTTTCATTTCACCATGGATGTTTTAAGGAAAAGAATGGGTCTCATTTTTTAGACAGGGATGCTGCCATCCGGGGCACCCAAAAACTCGGGAATTTCACCTTCTCGAGTTCACGATGAATGCTGCCAGTAACAGCCAGTGCACGCGGCGGAACCTCAGCAGGTGTCGGCGCCCTAGCCTCATTTCTGTCTAATCTGCTGATCAGCGCCTCGAACATGCGCTGGAAAGATCTCATCATCCCCACAACATCAGCAAATGTGATCTGCTCCTGTCCAAGGACCTGCTCGCCTCCCTGGGG